>VOMN01004653.1:0-15623 GCA_014899125.1 Orchestia grillus | reverse complement strand
CTTCAGACACTCCTCCAACTTCATAGCGCGTTTTGTCCGAAGCTGGTGCACAACCTGCCATCCATGCCGGGGCTCATGCCTTCATGTATCTGCTACAAGACGCACATCTCTCAACCATCAGAAGTAGTTACTTAAAAACCTGCAAAGAGGACTAAAATCAACAAAAGGTCCGAAGCGCACTGGGTTCAAGGTCAACCATGTTTCTCTTATCTTAAGTTTAGACCATTAAAGCATAAATGAAGGGTTAACAAATATGTGAGAGTGGATTACTACGTTAAGGAAATGTTCCCTATTTTGTGTAATATATTCTTTTTATGGCCGCATTTGGGATCACGCTATTGCACCATCACAAATTTACATCATAATAGCCGTACCTAACGTTCCTTGTTCACAGAAAAAGGCACGTGGTGTTTCATTTGATATCTCTATTCTATTAATTAGGCATTCAGAAAGTTCACATGGACTTATAGCAGAGGGGCGTTTAGCGAGCACCCGTTCGGAAGGCTGCACATAGCAAACAGCGCCCACCACCAACCCGCAGCCGGCCAAAATTCCGTGTGAGGAGCAGCCGCGAGCGCTGTGGTGTGTGGGTATAGCGTGCCGCGCCCCATATACGGCCCATGCCGACGCTGCTGAAAAAATGCAGCATAAAATTTGGCTCCGTTGTTGTGTAAAGAATGATTTGAATCTCTCCTAAATTCCGAAGCCTGAGTGATTTCTTCATTTGGGCAGGTGATGCGATCGCAAATAATTTTTTTCTTTGAAAATGAGTGCCTTCACCGTCGTATAATGTCGAAAAGTTACCAACCACGCAAGTTATCTGATGAACACAAGTACAGCCTTTAGCCGAGACTTGTTTTATGTGGAGCCTTTGGCAGCGGTAGCTTCAAATTTCTTTCATGTTTAAGATACCTGGCCGGGAGGCAACTGCAGCTCGCTGGGCACTAACTTTATGGTTCCGAGGACAGAGAGACGGAGAGGCTGTGGGCCGCAATGGATGGCTCTCAATAACCGCCGCCTGTCGGGTCCCCACGTCGCCCGGCACCGGTCGCCACCTAAAGCAAGCGCTGCGTCTGCACCTCGTAATTACCGAGGTGCGCTATCGCCCCGTCTGCGCCTGCACATACAGACATGCTGCCGCCCCAGTGGCCAGTAACACACGAACCTCCTTCCCTCCATTGAATTAGAATCTGTCTATTTCACTGCGCACGGCAGGCTCTGCAATTACGAGCATCGTCTTCCACGGATCTTTAATCCAGCGGAGCGAGTTTTTAGCGTCATTACTAATGCGAACTTCTCATACGGACTGAAAACGATCGGTCAATTGTGGTGACTGGATGCTAGCGTTCGAATGGACTCTGCAATTCTAACGAATTAATCTGAAGAAAGGGAATCAAATATTGCATCTCATTTTGCTTATTTATTACGCATAATGTATTTCTTTCCGGATCTGTGAGCAGCATTTTTTCATAAAAGCAATGTTTAATATTGCGATGCACATTGAAAGGTTTTTGAAGAATATGGAGACGGCACGCAGCGCATAACTAAACAGCGACCTGCGTCATCATGTCGCTCCATTCGAGCAGGCAAGCCAAGGCGGGCATGCGGGCACGGAGCGCTGGTCACGCAGCCCTGCCCTGGTATCGTAGCGAAGCTGGCGGTACACGCTCGATTATATTATCGTTCGAATTAATTTTGCATCGCAATGTCTCCTCACGTGTCTGAGAATTCGCTCACTCTGAAGGCAGTCGACAGCAGCTGATTCCGCGCACGTAGGAGCACGGTGTGCATGACGTTCACATAGGAGCACGGTGTGCATGNCACGTAGGAGAACGGTGTGCACGACGCTCACGTAGGAGCACGGTGTGCACGACGCTCACGTAGGAGCACGGTGTACACGACGCTCACGTAGGAGCTCGGTGTGCACGACGCTCACGTAGGAGCACGGTGTGCATGTGTATCGACAAGTTCCGCTCACATATTAGCGCAGTATATTTGTACAGTTCACTCTCCAACTCAAGGCTACTGTGCATGTCTGCACGAAGGGATGCAGCGCCGTCGAGGAAACCAGTGGAAGGCTCTGAGCGAAGCTCTGATTGACGCACCAGGTAGGGACGCTCCTGTGCAGGATGGTGACCGAGTGCTCCATGACTCTATTGGCAGAAGCCTTTCCATTCTAAAGCATCAGTTGAAATGCTTTAAAACAGCTGACTTCGCCCTGGTGTCAACAACTAAGACAACCAAATGCTCATAAGGTGCTTTCTTGAAATCAATTTTAGTGTAGAAACCACGATGAAACAGCGCTCGAGTAACGCTTCTCTATCCGTTTACCGGAAAATTTGAGCTGCGAATGCTGCAGCTGCAGCGTCACTTCAAGTCCGGTGATACAAAGCGCGGTGATCAAGTGGCCTGATCGACGGTATATACTCTTTGAAGTAGCTGAAAAGCAGTTGTGATGGACACAGGTAAGTTCGAGAAACTTATTAAATTTTAAAGATACCAACTTTATGGTTTTCGCCTTTCTTTGTCAATTTACTCCTACAAAATACCGTCTACAGTTCCTGAAAATGTTTTAAAAAACAACGCTGAAGACATGGCTTGTCTTCATGTCTACTGGCAGACTCTTAAGCCTATTCTCCATCCAACGTGCAGCGTGGTAAGAGCCGGATTATATAACAAATATCCGTTCTAAAGACGCTCTGAATCAGACCATCTGATGCGCCGTAATTGGAGGTAAACCCAATACTGGGGGCATTCTTGCTACACTCGCCAGGGTTTTGTTCTTCCTAGCCGCACGGAACTCACAATCTGACGTTATTTGCATTTCATTGGCGAAGCCCTCCAGCACACATTTCGATGCCAATTTCCGAGTGAAGTTCTCGCAGTGGTCATTTGGTTGTCAGTCTACTGCGGTGAGCCTGAAGTCAGCGAGTGAGCCTAGCTAAGACGCATCGCTGCATTGTATTCATATAGATCAGTGCACGGACATGGAAGACTGGGGCTCAGGTTACAACATCCCGCCCAGCGACTGTCTGGATTCTGCCTGGTGCCTCTAGTCTTGCGTTTTTATCACGAACAGCGTTGCAACTTTGCTACTCTGCACAGCTGATATCCTACTCTGTTATAATAGTCCAGTGTTACTTGGTCAGTCTGCTCTCTGTCACGCTCTTATATATTTAGATACGAGAAAATCCCCGGGTCCGTATTTCTAAGCTAATAGCGAGACTGTCAGAGAAGGCAGTTCGTATCAGTGATACTGAAAGGGATATTTCATGTGAGATTTACCTAATGAAATAAGAAGGCATTTTGAGAAATTAACATCATTTGTCCCCCCATTTTTGGAGCGCGCATCTACTACTTAAAGTATAGTAGCCATTGCGCACAATCAACTCTTCCCCCGCGTGCATCAATGAATACCGCCTTCTTTTGGAACACTTTGTGAAATAATTAAAAACACCTTCACTGTCCAGTCAACTTTTACGTCCCCTCAAATATCAACACGTGCGTGGTTAACGCGTTCCCTAAGTACGAATGCTTTTGGTTTGGTTGTTCCATGAAGGGCACCCTATTGGAATCGATCGACACTTTTGTGTTTTGATGTTAGACAAGCTCTTGTCGTTTTTGCTCTCTCTGTATTCGGATTAAAGGTACGTAATTATTTTAAATATGAGGGTTTTCTGTGAAAGCAATATAGTGAGCACTGACGTAAACCAAAACACAGCAGTGGTAGGTAGGTTGGCACACCGGCGGCCCACGCGTAGCCGGCCCCATTCCGCATGTCGTCTACCATCGTAGCGCTCGAGTCAGTCATGCACCCCAGCAGGCACCCCAGGGCTGAGCAGCGAGGTGCCGGCGTGGGTGTTGAGCACCCGGCACTCCGACCCAAAGCAGTCCTGAAGAGACTCACTTTACTAGACGACAAAAGCTAATTCTTTTTTCTCAGTCCAATGCCAGGAAGTTGAACCTTCGACTTTGGCGTGTCGGGAGCCTTCATTAATTGTGAAGTGGTCCGCCTTCACCGCCGTGTCTCATTTGACACCCTCGCGAGAGGCTGCTTTGCACGACTGTGCCATCGCCCGCAATGCCGCCCACTTAATTAATGCCTCCCAACCATCGATGGTGTCAAAACTTCGCACGATTACTAGCTAATCTCACTGAGCGATACTTGCTCCATGAAATTCTTTCACGCATCTTCATATAGGTCGTCAAACCCATATTGGGCTGAAAATTTCTGGCTTCGAGATAAAGGGTCTTTATGGAGAGCGTCGTTTTCGGCTGTGATGGTGATGAGAATGATGATATTACGATAGCGGCGCGGCTGCTGAATTTTATGAGGAGCCGCGCATTATGAATGACACCCTTAAATATGGCATCACTCAACAGCGCAACCCTGCTATGCTATTTGCCACTCAATGCAGTGCTGACCGCTACATTAATTCATTGAAGTGTGTGTTTACGCGCTCATTGCCTCCATGCTCCGGCTTATCTTAAGCATGCACGCAAGCAGAACTCTGTAACTACCGCCCGCGATGCTCAGCCTGATAACGAGAGCGTTCAGTGCAGCCAGAGAACGGATGCCCCCTACAAGCATAGATCTCGGCAGCGTCGACATGAAAATTGGCGTGTTGCGCCTTCCTGCTGATGTGCAATCAACCGAGGTGCAGCAGAAGACTCTGTAGGGAGACTGGCGAGGATATCCCAGACTACATTGCTGCAGAATATGGCCGCTGGAAGCTCTGTTGTACGAGATCTTTCCGATCGCTGTAGGAAACGTGGCTTATATTGCTTCATTCTTCAGACTCAGCAACATTTTGACTGAGAAAAGTGCACTTTCTTTACAGACTTGGTCATCGACGATAGTCAGCATGATGGTAGATGAAGATCCGATACCCGCATGCTCCAGTCGTGCGGAAGTTTGTACTACGGCCTGCGCAGTAAAGGTTGTGGTCAGTCGAACTATAAGACCTGGTGATTCACATGAGGTAAAGACTTCAAGACTTGTCAGGTTGGATAAAGGAAGAACTAGTATAATGACTCTTTGATATTTGGAACAGATAACTTAATAGTTTCAGTTCCATTCTAGAAGAATCTGTTGGCCACTTACCACGGTATAAAGTGATTTGCTTGAAATGTTGTTCATTTACTATGGAAATTCCCAGAGACCGCTGCAGCTACTCATGCTCCTAGAGACCGCTGCAGCTACTCATGCTCCTAGAGACCGCTGCAGCGACTCGCAAAAAAGTTGCTGAGCAAGACAAGACTGCTGCAGCTGCTGCGAATGTTGCTTGATGACTGACCAGCATTTTATAGAATCTAAGCTTATTCTCCAATTGAGGTTGATTTCTGTTGATAAAGTTAAATAGACTGTAGTTTAGTCAAATATAAGAAAATTTACGTCAGTCAGACGCAGAAGGCGGGCTACAACCCCAAGTCTGAGCGGCAGCCTCCGATGCCGCCGCATCGCCGCCCCTCCTGACGTTTGATCGATCAAGTGTTGGACCTTAGTAAAAAGTGTCAGTTTAATGAGATGAAGGGAGATTTTATGCGCCCTCCATAATGCGCACGTAATTGCAGGCCACATTATGCCTGCTCGCCCGTCCGTCTCGCTCCCAGACGAGCGCTCCCTCCCAAATTGGGACGCTAACAAATGCGTCTTGCGAGGAGCTTCTCTTGTTTAGCTCCTCGGGTCCCAGAGCACTCATTGGTGCGGGGCTAGCAGTACACGGCCTCACAGCTCGGCGTCGTGGCCTCACCGAGGGATGACGGGAGTCGTGGCGACTGGGAATTGTCGCTCAAAATTTGGAAGTGTTTGTCTGCTAAAAGTATGGAAAATGGTCCGAAAATATCTATCTACTCTAGTTTTAAGCCATCAAAAATTTTTGTATCGTTAATCGATTTAGACGAATTACACTTAGAAAACATGCTTTTGCAGGGAAAATAGTCGGGTATTATTTTAACCCGTGACAATGTTTAAATTCTTTATATCAGGATAATTTCAGTAACCAATTTGAAAATTCTTGAAGTACGAAGTTAAAAATATGCCTCCCATTGTATAGGATTTATGTAATTGTGAATGGGGAAACATAATTCACTAATAACACCGAAGAAATTTGCTTCAGATAGTGCATTGAAGAACTGCAGATTTTGTTATGGAGATTGCGAGGTTTCACGGCGAAGTCAAATCAATAAACGCGAAACTTTAATTTAGATAAGACCACGGGAGCAGGAGAGGCCCGCCAGGCCCCAGCGCTCTCATGGACTCCACAGAGCAGCCAACCCGCCGCAATTTATCGCTGCAGACCGAGGATACGAGCGTTTTAACAAGAATTTAGCTCATGATTTTCAGATGGTCTCGTCGAGCGACTAACTCGAGCCCCAGATCGTATCTGAGGAGCCTTCAAACATTTAAAATCACTGTTGTCTCAAATATGGTCGCAAATTGATGCTTTCCACACCTCCAAGAAGAGAGCTCAACACTCGCAGTTTGGGTGAGGTCGAGATCCCGCTTGGTCCGGTACAGCCTCTCGAGTTTGATATCAGTTTGAAATATTGCACTCTGTAAGAAAATAGATTGATTCAAGAGCGCAGGATCGAACAACCACTCCACACTTCTGAAGGCTGTAGTTATCGAACCGACAATCGCTTAAGATGTTCTCCATCTCTCAAGTTACCGCGCACCTTCTCCCAATTATTCCTCATAGAAAAGGTGCACAACATTTTTTGCCCTGAGAATAGAATGACGCACCTCAATGGGGCTGGGGAAGATTTTTATTTGGCGAGTTTTTTTAACTGCCATTGTGTAGAAATTGACGCATCTGTGACCGACTTCTAACATTTGCTTCATAATAAAAGCTGGAACGTGGATTGTCTTGATTAGCATGTTGTCACATCAATGCTTCCTAAAATTTGTATTCGTTGATTTATTATGATATTACAATGTAAATTACAAGTTATTTCATTGCACGCAAGCACTTCTTATAAATATGGGTAATATATTTAGATCACACCCACTAGCTCTACCGAATTTTATCTGTTATAACCCACGTAATTAATAGGTGGCAAAATAATTTAGAAGAAAAAACACAGCAGCGTTGAAACTGCTCTTCCAGCAACTGCCTCCCACAAATTTGAAGCAAGGAGACAGCTCCTTTCATTGTGCAGCTAAACAAGAAGTTCCCACCTAACCAGCGCGGCGTGAAGACAACTCCTTTCTTTGCACAGCTAAACAAGAAGTTCCCACCTAACCAGAGCAGCGTGAAGNGAAGACAGCTCCTTTCATTGTACAGCTAAACAAGAAGTTCTCACCTTTACAGCCAACGTGAAGACAGCTCCTTTCATTGTACAGCTAAACAAGAAGTTCCCACTTTTACAGCCAGCGTGAAGACAGCTCCTTTCATTGCACAGCTAAACAAGAAGTTTCCACCTGAACAGCCAGCGTGAAGACAGCTCCTTTCATTGCACAGCTAAACAAGAAGTTCCCACCTTAACAGCCAGCGTGGAGGCGGCGAGGCAGGCGTAAAGTAAGAGGCGGCGAGTGTCGTTAAGACGGCGGGTTCCTGCGCTGCGAGCCTCGTTTGTGCGCCTGCGCGGTAGTATCGCGCACCATCGCCCTACAACATGCATAACTAATGTAGCATTTACATGCCCTCATCTGATATCGAGTCGTAAAGCTCAACCCCATTCTTCTCTGCGACGATAAATCCTACAGCTTCAGGCCGCTCTCATATTTCTACTTCTTGTCGTGCACGAGTTTGGGGCTCAGAGTCGGTGGGTGTGCAAGCTCATGTGTTCAGCGATGGGCCATTTTGCATTTCAAATTATCGTTAATGTATTTTTGTGTGGCATGTATAGCGATCATCTTTTTAAATCATTGAAATAACCACGTCAAATCGAGCTTAGTTTGATCGCACCTCTATCGTAAAAAAGAAAGTATCGTTTAGGGTGATCCATAAACGGCGCCGAATTTTAATAGAATCTCTACACGGCAAAAACGCGTAGCTCAATAGTGAACTGCTGCGTGACGCACCGCACGAGTTGCCTCAAAAGGAAACTAGAATAAAACTCCTAGTAAGGGTGAAGAGAGGTGGCTAATAATAAAGCTTGCCTTCAAATTTCAAATACATGTGTCATCCAATTCGAATTCAGTGCTCTTTACGGAACACGCTGTAATGCACGTGACGGAACACCCTGTACTGCACATGACGGAACACCCTGTACTGTACATCACGGAACACCCTGTACTGCACATGACTGAACACCCTGTGCACATGACGGAACACCCTGTACTGCACATGACTGAACACCCTGTTCTACACATGACTGAACACCCTGTTCTACACATGACTGAACACCCTGTACTGCACATGACGGAACACCCTCTACTGCACATGGCGGAACACCCTGTACTGCACATGACTGAATACCCTGTACTGCACATGACTGAACCCCCTGTACTGCACATGACGGAACACCCTGTACTGCACATGACTGAATACCCTGTTCTACAATGACTGAACACCCTGTTCTACACATGAAGTTCGTCACTGTAGACAATTTGGCAGTTAAGCTATTTAGCTAGCGTACGTAGCGCTGCTCATTACAGCGCCCCACAGTTCCCTGCGCACTGCGCATCAAACATCACTCCCACCCGCTAGATCCCTTACCCTACATTCATAGATCCTACTTGCTAGATACTCCTACTTGCTAGATACTCCTACTTGCTAGAGACTCCTACTTGCTAGATACTCCTATTTGCTAGATACTCCTACTTGCTAGATACCCCTACTTGCAAAATCCCTACTTTTACGTTAAACATTCTACACAGACTAGAAAATCTTTAACTTTTCTTAGAAGATTTTTACCTGTACCTGGAAGAAAAAATTTCCTCTCACTTGAAACGCTTCAAACCTTTTACAATGTTCAAAATAATTTGTTTCAGTAAAATTCTACAGCTATCATCGATAAGATAAATTTAATTGGCTCTAAGGATTTATTCACAGTATACACTTCTTGACTTTAAAAACATTTTTCATCCAGCAAATTGTTCATAGTAAGTGAAGATAAGGAACGCACTTCCAGCTTTTCTACTTAACGTAACAGCCCCGTGTTGCATTATTGTTCATAGAGTTCGAGCACGTCGTACCGGAAAATTTTTGGTCTATAAAATCTTGCCCGATCGCGGGGCATGAAATGAAGCAGAGCGAGGGTTGCCATTTGGCTCGCTTGAGTCGCGTGCCAACCGCCGGACGGCGCAGACTCGAAAGTTGTGCTTCATTTGCAGCGTTTTCATTCTGAATTAGCTGCATTATCATTTTCCTCCCGTGCAGTTCTCTCAGGACTAGAATTTCAATGAAGTTAGACCGGTCTAACTTTTCGTAACTTGCTCTTACACTTGGCCGTCAACTGCTTTTCTTTTACAAATTTTAATAAGAGGTCAATCAATGGTGTTTTACGTAATTCAACATTAAATTTACTGAAAAAAGCAAAGCAAATGCTGTCAAGTATATGTATTTCAAGTCAAATACGTCAATTTCCTCAACAAAACAGAATTTGATGAGCTCTTTTAGGAAAATAGGCACCAAGGGCCGTATTTTTCAATGAAAGCAAATGTATTCAAATTTGAGCTCTGTTCTTCCTATAACAAGCGAGACAAATTCCTGCTAGCATCCTGTGTAACTCGGCGGCATCGCTCGCGTGAGGGCCTTGCATCCCGGCTTCTGGCTTCAGTGGACTGCTCTTTCAGCTCACAAACATTGGGCACGTTGTCAGACGCACCCAACATCACGTGTCCTCTTTTCTGCGTGCTTTTCTCTGATAGTTTACATCTATATTACCCTTGTATCTACCTACCGTTCCGTTACGCTTCGCCACTTTGCAAGTGAAATTTCAGGTCTCGAGCGAAGTATCCTGTATACGGGTTGCATGTTTGGCCATAAAAAGCCAGTCTTCGCGGCACATTCTTAGTTTCCCTAATAGAGTTCAGACAACTCGCATCATCAAGAAAAAAATTGCTTCCAAGACCTGGCAACCTCTGTCCAACACTGGAGAGGACCACTTCTCATGGGCTGGTTTACCTAAAGTTTGTTTATCTAAATTTCCGTGAAATTTTCACGAGTCATGCTAGTACAAATAAATACGATTGTAACTATCTATGTGTGTCACACCCTTCATCAATAAATACAAAGATCATCACTGTATCTATGCTACAGCTTGATCATAAACTTCCACTCAACTATTCTAACCCACGAATTATTCGCGGGTCTTGCCAGTTCGTAAATATAATCGTTAGTGATCGCCGAGTGCTCTTGTACGATCTCCGCCCGAACTGAAGGCCCGAACCCCTCCTATCCCAGAGCACGTGTCAAGTTCTGTATCAGAAGCAGGGTTATGGCAACTGACGCCCGTACATCAGCAGGTCACCAATTTGCGTGTTATTAGCATAGCTTCACTCGTTCTGGAGAGGGACTTATCGAACGCGGGGCATTACCTTCCATTAGGTTGATAAATGCGACCTACAGAACTCTCCCGTGTTCCCACCTTCCTGAATGTGTCCTGCGATCATGTTCGTCGTTATGATATTGAACTTTGATCATGTCCATAGGAATAAGATTGGAAAACGGTCAAGTGTAAGATAAGGCGGTCCTGAAGGAGCGACTACTTCAGTAGGGAAGATTAATGCGGACGCTTTGCCTCGTTGAAATGCCGCCGATAAGTGAAATGATAAACGCAGCGTCCTGCGCGGAATCTAACTGACAACTCACAGCTAATCGCAACGTAGGCCTCGGAACACCCCACTCAAAGTTTGCTAAAAACAGATCATTTCTGTAATGGCTATCACACGCTAGTCCATGTGGCTTCATTGATACTGATGGCTTTGCAAAGGTAATTTGGTGTTTATGTGTCAAATGCTTGTAGAACATACGATTTGGAGCTTTCAAGAGCTGGAAAAAACAGTGCACAAATTATCAAAAATTAAATCTAGTCTTTGAATCTAATTTGAGACTCATCAGTCTCTCTTGAAGTCGACGTATTATCGATCCTGTGCTTCCTGACTTCAAACACTTCCATTTGCAAGATGATTGCACGTGTGCCAATGCAGGTTTGATGGAACGCCTTCATGGTGGGAGTATTCGTGAGTTTTCGGAAAAACCTGAGTAATATAATAGGATCTTCTGCAGCCTGCGTGAGGTCCCCGTTGCTTTGTAGAGGCTGTTTGGTCGTAATCTCATTTTGATGGAAGTCTACTTACTTCTGTCGGGATACGACTTGAGAGGACGAGCACCGTCCAGTTTTGTTCCATCCACGAATGTATGCATTTTTAGAAATGGAGGAGCTACACACGACAAAATTACAAGTATCCGAACGATGGACTACACACAAGTAAACATCGCGGCTTGGCGCGGCTCATGAACAAATTTTTATTTTGGAAGCCAGTCCCAGCTCAGTTCTCTGAGGCAGATTGTGAAGGTGAAGTTTGCATAAATTCTTCTTCTGATTGATTTTTGTTGGCTGTGAGCCCGAGTTCGAGCATCATAGGCCGCAATTTGAAGTGTGATGGATATCTCCTCATTGGAATATATTAAGCCGATCTATTGAGGAGCATACCTGGAATAGCGTTATTTTTTACACGCTAACTCCTGCGTGCGAAAATTAGGCAGTAATTGAACTGTAGAGTTCACAGCTATAGAAGTTCTGCAAGACAGCCGAGGTGTACAATGCAGCTTATTGATATTAAAAGATAAGACCCATCCTCTGGATAATCGCATGTGCTCAATCATTCCATCTTATGAGACTATAATCACAATCATTGTTTCAAGTATTTTACGTGCTTTTTCATACGATATTATTATTATCAGTCATAGCATAAGTATAATTAGAGATGACGTACACAACAAGCCTACAGAGCAGGCAGCGTAGAGGTGCGCTGCGCTGAGGAGACGGTGAGGTTAACACCACTCAGGAAAAAAGGAGCAGTTGTCTCGAAGTGGTCCGAGTTTAGCGGTCAGTAGGTCGTTTGTCAAGTGCAATAAATCGCTGCCGATAACCGGGGCTTCGGAAGATGACAGGCCAGTAGCAGCTTCTGTGGAAGTCGCGCATTACTGAACTGATAAAACCTTTTTGGCGAGACCCGCTGCGATAAGCCGGACTCGCCGCACTCCGCCAGCGAGGAAACAACTTCAACACTAAACCCTGCGAGCGGCGCAGGGCCGCGCAGGGAATGCTGCTCAGCTGACGGTCTAACGTGTACCACCACGCGCGGCAAGTTGGTTTGCAGGGGCCCTAAAAATGTTCGCTTCGTGATGATATTCTCTGGAATTATTTCCAGTCAAGAATTTATTTCAGTAGAAATTTAATTTTCTGTGTACAGAACTAAACAAATATTTTTAGTTTTTATGATCACTAAACTGAAAAGATTCGTCTTTGTATTTACTATTTGGATTATTCGCGATTATCTGAGGGTTGAAATAACAAAAAGAAAATCAGAATTTATACAGAAAGCTATACGGCGTTGCATTCGTTCAGAGATATCGCGGAAACGCTAGAGTTAACTGTGAAATGTTCATTTTCAGCTCTGGAGTGTCGTACTCCCTGCACATGTGGAGTCATTGCACCATTTGGATGGCTCTTCCTTCTCCGGGGCAGTTTAGGGGGCTTGAGACATTCAGGCAGCCTGTATGGCCTCCGTGCGTCGTGTTGAGCCCTTGTGCAGACTAGCGAGCCGCTCCTTCTCCTTCGTGCTCTTCTCTTATATCTTGGATCTGCTGGCTGGGCTGAGGAGGAGCTCGCTCTTGTGGAGCCTGAGCTCCACCAATACCAATACTCGTATTGATAGGAATGAGACATTTAAAACCATCATCTAATGTCATTACCCGCCATGTAAATGTGATCATGTCCTCCGTGTGGTGCTCCCGCGTGGTGCCCCTCATGTAAGGGCCTCATTCCCTCCCCCTCCACTGGATGGCCTCAGGGGGGGTCACAACTCCCCCTCCAGACCCGCAATGCAGTTGCCACGAGCAGGCACCGCTGCTGCGCTCAGTAGCGAATGTTGTCCAATTCCCCATGCCTCAATTTCCCCTGTCCATATTTCCCATGTCCCAATTTCCTTTGTCCAATTTCCCATGTCCAGTAACCTCTAGTGATTTCTACCTCATTTCAACTTCAATTTAGTAACCTCTAGTGATTTCTACCTCATTTCTACTTCAATTCAATAACCTCTAGTGATTTCTACCTCATTTCTACTCCAATCCAGTAACCTCTAGTGATTTCTACCTCATTTCTACTCCAATCCAGTAACCTCTAGTGATTTCTACCTCATTTCTACTCCAATCCAGTAACCTCTAGTGATTTCTACCTCATTTCTACTCCAATCCAGTAACCTCTAGTGATTTCTACCTCATTTCTACTCCAATCCAGTAACCTCTAGTGATTTCTACCTCATTTCTACTCCAATCCAGTAACCTCTAGTGATTTCTACCTCATTTCTACTCCAATCCAGTAACCTCTAGTGATTTCTACCTCATTTCTACTCCAATCCAGTAACCTCTAGTGATTTCTACCTCATTTCTACTCCAATCAAGTAACCTCTAGTGATTTCTACCTCATTTAAATTTCATTTTGAGAGGCCAGAGAGCGGTTGCTGAGGCCCTTTGTTACTCGATAAATTCGATGAATCAAATGACAAAAACTGGAAAAATACAAAATGTAAACGAGCGCCTGAATGAGCACTGTTACTCATTCAAATGTTCCATTCCAGTTGTGAGCTTTAGTTTTACGGGCTTTTTAACCCTCAATTTGGGCTATTTGCTTAATTCCCTCCTAAATCTTGCCCCTAAGCCTGAGATACTCATGTTCCTGGAGAGAATATTGCCCCGCGCTGTTCAGTGCTTAGACTCCATCTCGTGTAGCCATGATACGGACCCCAGACAGGTGATATGAAGCGATATTTCGGCCTCATTAAACTTATGATCTGCCACGCGATATTACTTCGCATGCTGTCCGAGCTATTTGTTTTACCTACTCAAACCTCCTCTATTTTCAGACCTATTTGTTTTACCTATCTCAAAAGTCCCCCATTTTCCGAACTATTTGTTCCACCGATCGACGGCTTGTGATCTATGCTCTGGGTAATTTTACAAGATCTCAGAGAAATGATCTTTCGGCGGGAGCAATCGATCACCTCAGAATCTGATCCGCAAATCTCTCGGACGTCAGTCTGTCAATAATCGCGGATGGGTCCGATCTTCAGTGCAGATACGGCACGAATTATTGTGCAGGATAAGGGGCAGGGACGGACCGCGCTAGCTTTGTTTACTTGCAAACAACGCGACGAGCTGCGTGTGAGATGACGGCTGCGGTAATCCCAGCCTTATTTTTATCGGACAAACTTGCGCGATGATCTCCAAAGTTTTTCTTTTTTTCAGAATATTTGAGATTGAAATGCTTAGTTTTGAGAGCATCGAAAGCTAAAAAAAACGTTAGAGCAGTTGCACCGTGTGGCGTGCGAAGGAATACATTTGCATACCTAAATGAGGAGGAGAGAGAAAGCAGTCAGTCCGTGGGGCTGCCTTTTTGGGGGGATATTTTCCTGGGAAATGCCGAGGTGCAGTGCTGAGGGCGAGCGATGTGCTGCATTCGAGGGCAGACGAGGGCAGGTCCAGGGAGCTACGGAGGGAGACATGCGTATGGCGACGCCCTAACCCTAACCAAAAATTTCAATTTATCTATATTTATTTAAAAAAATACGCGTTCATTCAAATGAACAAGTTAATGAATAATAATCTCGTATAAAGCTGAGAGTCATGAAACATGAAGGCGACCGCTCGTCTCCGGGAGATGCTGTCATAGTAAAAGAGCCGAGGGCCCAAACAGCGTCTGTCATTGCTGGAAGTTTTGGTGGCGCGTCCTGGCGAGCGGCTCGTGCACCGCTGGTGCTCAGCCCGATGTGCCAGACAAGAGGCAAGAGTCTCCACTGGTGCACTCCGCCACACGCTCCCGAGCTGTGGTACTCGACCGCACGTGGCGGCGGTGCCTTCTTTTCTATCATCGTTCACATTGGTTTAGTCGCACGAGCTGAAATACACATGGATGTATTTCAAGTAAATGTTAAACTCTTCTGATGGGTGCATAGTTTTCATTACCCACGCTTTCGCTACTCTTTGCAAAAGGATAGACATAGACTTTGTGAAAGCTTGGGTAAAAAAATTATAAATCCAGCAGAAGAGTTTCAAATTTCCTTGATATATGAATCCTGCACGTCTTTTCGCCTAAACATGTATATAATTGTTTATATTTAGTTATCATACCGAACAAGTTGGAGACCTGTGGGCAGCATGTCAAGGTAGCTCGAGTTGAGTGTTCTGCCAAGGCTGTGGTGCAGGTGCCGACACAAAGGCTCACACTGCTCTGCCGTTCACTTCTCTGTGTGCATGGGACGCGTGCCTGAACGCTTAAGTTAGGCTAGTGAAAATTTCATTTTCAGCGACGCCATCCTCACCCCGTGCTGTGCTCTCTAAAGAAAGCGTTCTTCGTAAAATGTTTTCCAGTCAAAGAATTTAAACAACTCAATTTTATTATGTAACCTGCACCGTTTCACCAGAGGGCAGCCAGAGCGAGCATGTGTTTCA
>VOMN01004648.1:0-26886 GCA_014899125.1 Orchestia grillus | reverse complement strand
CGAAGGTGGGGAAGACAGAGAGGCGGAGTCACTCATGCGGAAGAAAATGGCGAATTAGCGAGAGCCCTGAGACAGAGGGTGGGGACTGGAGGGAGCGGAGCTGGGTGGGGAAGGTGTCTTCGAGGGAGAAAAGGCGAAGGAGCGTGGCATGTCGGAGAGAGGGATAGGATGCAGGGTGCAGGAGAGAGGGATAGGATGCGGGGTGCAGGAGAGAGGGACATAGAGGGGGAAGGAGAAAGGGACACACAATTGAATGAGAGAGCACTTCATCATAACAACGTCCATCAAATGCCAACTCGATACACACACACACACACACACCTATGCGGCAATACACACTTATACACTCACACACACCCAGCCAAACCAACACCCGCCCATACGCATTCATGTTCTCTCCCTCGGACCCTACCTATAGAGCTGGAACACCAAACAGACCATTATGTCATGCGCACGTAGAACTTGCATCAATCTGAAAACTACACTAGAAATGCATCAATTTTTCTCTGACGACTTGATGATAGGATTCACGTGTGTGTACAGTCAATCATGCAAGAGTCTCCGTACGTACGCATGTGTTAGTACAGTCCATTAAGAATCTCCACAAGAACACAAGTGTGAATACAGTTCATCAGAAGTCTCCACAAGCACCAGGTGTTAGTACAGTCCAACAGGAGTATCCACAAGTACACAGATGTTAGTACAGTCCATTAGGAATATCCACAAGTACACGTACACAAGTATGTGTGCAGTCAGTCGTTAGTCTCATCAAAGACACATGTGCGCGTCCAGTCAATCAGGTGTATATCTACGTGCTCAATTTCGCGTGCACCAATAGGAGACTGATACTCATGCAGCCAAGTACGCAGATGATCATCTTGCTCTGATAAAAGATTAGCTGCAGGTCTGGTTTGTAGCACGGAGACGCGTACATATGCTTCGGGGACCTGCCCCGCTGCCGCAGGCCATGCAGGCGAGGCGTGGGGAAAAAGTTCAACCCAGTCTAACTTTTTGCCGGGGCATCCATACTCATTTATTATTACGTATGATTTTGGCCACCCGAGCGAAGATGACGCCACCTGGTTGTTGGTTATCGAAGTGGGGCCGAATAAGTCAAAGTGATAATTCAACACAATGAAGTATGATTTTAATTCATGAGATATTGCAGTGCAGTCTGCCTCAGCGTATTATGTGGCTGTTGCATTCACTGCAACTTACCTCTAGTGTTGTATCTGGCAAGGGAAATTCGGGTATTTGAGCATTTATTTGAAAATGGGCCTGTCATTTCAATAAGCATCACATCATACGTCTCATATGTGGAATCCTAAAATACAACAAAATGTTAAACCATGAATATTTATCATTTACTGTAGGTGAGGCAGGTATTTGGACATTTTCAAGCGTTAGTGTGACAACATCTGTGACTTCATTAAAGTGCAAGATAATACAATACATAATTTAATCCAACTTGCATGTTACTATTTACAAAAAATGAGTAACACAAGAAAATACACATTTTTGCGCAAAATATTGTTCAAGACCTGGGGAATTTACTATTCGAAGGCTCGACGATATAATAATTTCTTCTAAAACTGGGCTAAATGAAGTTTTTTCTAGTTACTCTGATATGCATATCCAGTGTAACTTTTATGCTGGAGCATGTATAATTTTTTCCATCCACACATTTTTGTCGATTATTTTACCAATATATCAATGGGGAGGTGAAAAAATTAGACTGGAAATTTAGGGCATATCATCAGCGATTAATGTTGTATTCTATCTGCTCATGAAACTATGTTTCCTTGTACAAGTGAAATTTATTTTTTCTTCTATAGTCCCACGTCTCTATAGTCACAATATTTCTCCCAACTTCCCAACCAAAGTTAAGCTCCCACAGCAGCGCGGCAATAAGGTTGTTTCACCTCACAGTCACGGCCTGAGACATCCTGGCCTGCAGGGCTTCCTGCTACAGTTACTGAGCAGTTGTCTTACAGCCGACATGGCCTGCAGCCCGTGAGGCCTGCAGCCTGTGGGGCCTGTAGCCTGCGTAGCCTGCAGCCTGTGGGGCCTGTAGCCTGCGTAGCCTGCAGCGAGTGTGACCTGCGGGCTGACCGCAAATCTAACTTCCGCATCAGCGCTCCTGCAACCCACACGCCCTTGGACTACTTGTGTCGCTGCCATTGCTAGCGAAATGAGAGAATTGCGCACAGATAATTCACTAATTAGTTCAGTGATCGCAGAAGTGCAGCATACGTCTGCTCATGATGACGTGTGAGGAGCCTCAGTTCAGTCGGTGACGCATAATGAGTTATGCTAATTTGAAATAAAGAAGGCCTCCGTCAAATTTTAAATTGAAAGTCGTTGTAATTTAGAAAGGCATTGCTAGTAAATTGTCATAATATGTCAATAATATGAGTTAAAGAAATATTGACGTAAATTTCGAATCTCAGTTATTTTCGAGCTCCAGCTGCTCACCGATGCTTCCAAATAAAAATTAAGCAACAGATCCCTTCAATTCATACACAATATTTCAAACATATCCTACCACACGCTTATGCTTGAGTAATCAAGATGTTCATGTCTGTTGCACACTTGTGTTAGTACAAGACTCATTCAAACCTTACAATCCTGGGCCTGACAAATGTGTGACAAATAATGTGTGAAGTTACATTACTCAGAATTAACTAAAGCATGAGTTTACTAGTAATGATCTTGCATGGCGAGAACTCAGTTTTTCAATAATGAGAAGTTTTTTATAAAAAAACGTATACGTGGTTCCGCCCTACAGTGGTGAAGAATTTTTTGGAAAACCCTGCGGTTGCCACGAGACCATCAAAGAGGGACCGCGCATGGCGCTTGCTACAGGCCTAAGTGAGTTAGGAGGCCTAGAGGCGAGTTTTGGTTTACCCTCATCTGATAACAAGTCAAAATTAATGACAAACTACAGCAGCACACGATCACCTACACCAGACCGCAAGCGAGGGGAGGCCTTATTTGACATCGATAACTCTAATAACATTATTGATAATGCTAATAAAGTTAGTAGTTGTAACAATAGCTGGAGGGTGGCGACACAACATTAACGAGTCCTGCAAACAAGATAAGCGAGGCCGCTGTGCTGTGGCTGCTGCAGTGACGACGGGGCCGGTCCTGTGCGGTTGTTTACCGCTCGCTTTCTGGGGCTGTCGTTAGATTAGGTTTCGAATTGTGAAAAATGTGGCTGGTGATTGATATTCCTACATACACGTAAAAATTGCTATTATAAATCGAAAGGAAACGACGAATTTCAAGGTAATCGAGCATTTGAGAGACCTTACCGCTCATCTTGTCGTGATCATTATCGGAAATTTCCTCCCATTCACTGAATTTCGAACAAAACTTGATGAACTACTTAAAAAATTGTAGCTATCCTTCTACAGTTCTTGATGATTTTGTCAACAATTAGCCGCAAACGTCAAGTCTTAGGGCACTTTAGATCTGATTACCTTGAGCGTGCTCATTTTGCGCTTCCACTTCACAATTCTGCAAAATTTCAGTTACTTTTTCGGAATTAATGTGCAGTTTGACTTCACTTTCTCCGAAAAGGTGACCCGACGTTTGTGTGATATAAAAACAAATAATAACTGCTTTTTTTGAGCAGAGATGATTCAAAAAAACGCACGAGTAATAATTTACTGTGCTTCTGTATTACGGTCAGATGATATTACCTTGTTTGTAAAAATTACCCAGTACAGTCATGGAAACTATGAGTGAGTATAGGTGCAGTCATAAAATGGATGGAAAAACGCGAAAAGTTAAGAGATGAGCGTTTTACTGATTCAGATATAATAACAACTTACGAGAACACTAAATCGCCTAACAAACATCACAGTATGTCATATGAAGGAAAATGATATCATTATCGTAAACTGAGAGGCTTCAGTGAGCCTAACATTCTATTTTGCCGCAGCACAAAAGGAAATAAGCTTTGCAAGTTGTCGTCAAGGAGCTGTATTTCTTTTACTCGAAATTGCATTGCACAAAACTCTTTCATCTTCCCCTAAAACCTAGACCTGTAGTTTCAATAATACTGAGTATTGTGAAACGCTAAAACCCCGTCGTTACGACATCAAAGCGAAATATCAACTCGTGTTTACGGACAATTGTTGGGGCCGAGAACGGCGTACAAAGGCGGGTCTGGTATCTTTAACAAGATCTTCTCGGTCCCTCCTGCCCTCAAAGAACGGCTAATAGACTTGCTTGGGGTCACTGTAGCTGCGACTCGGCGATAGGGTCAAGGAAAGGCTGTGTCCTAACGGATAGGTCCGAGCTGTTTATCACATCGTTTAATTATGGATGATATCCGAACCAAATTTTAAGGTCAAATATCAACTCGCTGCTTCAAAATCTAAACTATATTTTAATTCTGCAATTAAACTATTCTGTAGAGCTACTTTTCGCAAGTTGTACATAAGAAACCTCTGGAGCAGTTTATTTCTTATGAGATGAGTGCATATATGTACTCGTATTAGCAATCTATGTCGCATGGGTGGGTTAGTTTAATGGCGTACTGTTTATATTTCACTCAGATAAATCTTAATTGGTACAGGCTTCACTCTTCAGCTCAGGGCTGCAGTGGCAGGTGGCGTAACTATTAGACCCAGCATGGAATGCGTACTTCGAATGCACGATTCAGTGTCAGTTCAGCTTAATGGATTAGCGCATTAACTAAAAGTTACATTAGCGTCTTTTTCACGTGTAAAACTAAAACCATATGGACGTGTAGAACCTATAATGATAGAATATTTTTTGTCAGATAGTACTAGATACCCACGAATTCAGATATTCATTGTTCTTACCTTAATTTTTTATTTATTCTCGGTTTGGAAGTATTAAGATGGTTAGAGTAAGCTAAACTTTTGCATGAAATACCGTAGACTTACAACGGGTATGTCACGGTCTGCACTCTTATATTGTACGTCATATCGGTCACATCACTCTGAAAAATTAGTTCTAATAATACATTCACGACACAGCTTTGCGTGCCTGTTTCGTGAGACGCTTCGTTACGATGCTCAAAATTGCGCCAAAAATGTATCGAGTTTCTTCTAGGTGTGTGTCTGATGATCGGGCGGTTATATTGATCTAAATTCTAACGACGATATCTTAGAGGAGATGTCTTAGCTGAAAATTCAAGTAGGTGTTGAGAAAAGCATTATCTTAAGTGGTTGTACAATAATAATAATAGCAGGCATTATTCCAAAGAGGCATGTCTACTTACTGGTGAGGTCTGTGTGGCTTGTAGCCTGCCTTGCGTCGGAGCGAATTCTTCCATTAAGGAAAAAACAATGCCTTTTCAAAGAAATATTTAGGACTTGTACTCGATTGAACATATCTAATATTTTTTTTAGAACTGTTCATTTGTCTGGCATACTGAAAACTAATAAAAAGTGAAAGAAAGTTAAAGGTAAGGAAAGATCTCTGCCATGCCGAAAAGAATATTATCATTTCTCTTCCCCATTTATCAAGATAGATTTAATAGTTTCAAAATAATGCTTGGAGAGAATAGGCAATACTCTTAAATCTCATTTTTTTGTTTGTGTAGTTAATATTTCGTATTTTCTTCCAGAGCTTTGCAGTTACGCTTTAACATCTTTTGAGTTAAACCTCTGACATTGAGAGAAAATATTTTTTATAATGTTTTGTAGAGTGCACACCCTTGCTGGTTCTTCAGTATTCACTTCACATGTTCTGCTCATCATGAACTTATATCTCCCCAAGGAGCAAATTTTAATACTCTTTCCTCCGTCGACCACTTTCTAGCTTTTCATTTACTCGAGTATCCACCTTTACCTTCAGTTTGCCAATTTTCTTCTATGATCATCTTCACGCTCTTCTTTCCCTCCTATGACCACCTTCAAACTCTGTATTCTCT
This sequence comes from Orchestia grillus, assembly GCA_014899125.1. Classification (NCBI taxonomy): domain Eukaryota; kingdom Metazoa; phylum Arthropoda; class Malacostraca; order Amphipoda; family Talitridae; genus Orchestia; species Orchestia grillus. The sequence continues at coordinate 20,972 of VOMN01004648.1, read as the reverse complement.
ACAGTGACCACTTGCATGCTCTTCGATCTCTCCAGTGACAACCTTCATGTTCTTCATTCTCTCCAGTGACAACCTTCATGTTCTTCATTCTCTCCAGTGGCCACCTTCATGTTCTTCATTCTCTCCAGTGACCACCTTCTATTTCTTCGTACCCTCCGGTGATCACTTTCAAATTCATCATTCTCTTCAGTGACCTCCCTTCATGCTCTTCATCCACTCACCCCCCTCACACTCTTCATTCTTCCTCGTGACCACCTTTATGCTCTTCCTTCTCTCCAGTGACCACCTTCACGCTCTTCACTCTCTCCAAAGTCCGGCTCTTCAAGCCCGCCTCACCGTCTCCAACTGAAGGCACAGAAGAGTCTCGACTGATCAAGTTTGGCTCGGCCCCCTACGGAGAGCAGGGCTGCGGCCCCTCGCAGCTCCTCACTCGATTATAGCATAACTCCGTAAATGATGGAGCGGAGGCTTAACGAGCAGCCCCCTCACACACCCCCACAGGGTCGGGGCCCCTACTTGGGGATAGCTCTTCCTCCCCCCCTCTTCTTTCACTGGTGGCCTCTTGCCCAAAGCACTCCTTTTCTCAGAAGTTATTTAATGGCGTCGGTCTTCTGTCATCTCAACGTGCGTTCTCAAGCCCTCAATTATCACGCGTTGCTGGCACTCATAGTCAATATAAACCGACTGCTTCTCCCTTTATTCAGTTCAAACATTCCCACTTCAGATGGCAGCAAATTTTTAACTTTTGGCAGCTAGTTTTTCTAGTTCAACCTTCAGTTGTATTTTTCTTCTATGTATATCTCATTATTTTCTCTTTCCACCGGTGCAAATTCGCTGCAACAATTTAATTGCTCCCTACATCCGAAATCTATCAGTTGTTATGCCTCTCCCGGCAATCGTTTGACTATTTTGACCCGCTGCTCCTTGTACTGAATTCCCATCTGACATCACGCCTCCAGTGTCGGCTGCCCAGCGCTTTGGGTGCCCCTGCAGACCACTGCAGGGTGCGGCGGAGGACGGCAAGCGTTACCGGCATTCAGTTAATTAAGGAATCGTCGAGCGCCGAAAGCATTCTAATCCTAGAAGCACTGCGAGGTTAAAGGTTCAGTAAAGCATTTCACATTTTACCGAATAGACAATATCATAGAGCATTACAGACAGTAATGCATTGGCCATTAGATAGAGTATATCGCATAGAGCATTCCGCATGGTATTAATTAGAATAGATGTTGATGAAGAAGTTACTGTAGTTTTCCTTGAACATTTGTAATGACGCTGGGAACTGAGTACAGCGATATTCTGTACATTCTCGTACATGTCGTCATTACCTATTTATTTCGTAGAGTAGAATCGTAAAATTCATTCAAGGTTCATTAACTCCTGAAGAGTGAGTAACTTCCCAGAAAACCAGATTACTTTGTAGATCCTTCAGATTCAAATTTCAACGACTGCCCTGAATGAAAAATAGATAATCGGAACTAAAACACGACCGAGTGATTAGTATTTTTATGTCAGTAGAGCAAGAGTTCGGTGGTCACTCAGAAAGAGAAGAGAAAAGGCAAGGACGGAATGCCAATGAAGTTACAAGAATAAATCTTTACATTTGCGTCTGTGGATATGTCATCGTACCTCGAAGGGCATCAACATGAATACGAAAAAGACAATATCAGAACTAAGAAGCTTCTAAAAACACACTAAGAAAATACCTCATTTGTGACAAAAAAACTCATTTTAACAGTCGAAAATAGAGGCATTTTGTCAATACTAACATTCATCCAAATGTACTGGACCAAAATCAACTCTCCTTGTGAAGATTTGCTTTCCTTATCTCCTCCTAATCGTTCTCGTGAAGCAATCCAATATATCATTGCCACGTAAATAATTATTTTGAATTCAACCGGCACCCGATAGAAGTAATAATACATCAACAACCCCCAAGCTTCAGGGAATGATATGTTCAGCTCGGCAGAACGGAGGCGGCGTTTGAAGTAGCGACTCCCCTCTGTGACCTGCTGGCACGCAGGGGCGCAGCGAGAAGTTAGAGTAGCACTCCAGTAACTGCGTCTGTAAACTGCACAAGTTTTGGGTTTGTGTTGAGCTCAGCTGCCTCCAGCTACAGCGCGTCCCAACAGCAAAGGTCTACTACAGGTTGCACGGGCTGCGGAGGACAGCAGTTTAGGTCAGTTTTGTTTCGCTTGTGAGTACAACTACGTTGGATTCCTCTCATCAAAAGGAGGGAGTTAGTTTCCCAAATAAGCAGTAGACACATTCTAATCCTCAATTCTGATAGCCTGGCAAACTGTACGAGCTCTCTTTCGTGTGATTACTCGAATTGTGAGAAGCAGACTGAGTTGTGGTATGGGATGAAAGTAAAGTTCAGGGTAAAGATATTTCACCTCTGACGCGTTTCGCTCAACCATTACTATAAATTAGCATTCCTTTTAAAGAAGACCGAGGCACTGTACGATCTCAGTCGTTAGTGTTCGGTTTTCTCTCATTGCGAGTGCTACTATTTTGCCGACCCAACACGCGTTTATTTCGCTCCCATTGTGTCATGGTGCTCCATATCGTATGTACATAAGTCTGCAGTAAATAAATCAATATTCTACTATAAATACCTTAACTTTCAGTGAGAGCCGCAAAAAGATTTGCCAGCCACTTACATCAACAAATTCTTCGAAAATTTCCATTGAAATTCACTTACAATTGTGAGGCTACAACGCGACGTGTTCACGTCAGAGTGATAAGAGCGGTGAGGCGACGCTGAATGTCTACCACCGGACGGTGCCATTTGTAGGTCAGGGAATGATGTGAGGAGGTAAAATCATAGTAACACGCTTACAGTGAATTCTTAATGACGCTCATATAATTTTAGAAAAAGATATATTTTCCACCAATACATGCGTGGGGAGAAACTAGCTTTGTAGGCACCAGCTTGATATTTAGCGAAGGGGGAATTTTCGCTCTTGAGTTATAGCAGTTGATTCAAAAAGAGCATTGTGCCTAAACGTGTCATGTGATTTTTCTATATTTATTATAAACGTTATACTCGGTTGAACAATTTTGAGCCCACGAACGGTCTTAGTCATCGCGAGCACACTTGAAATCTCGACACGTACACAGTGCACCCATCACAGGAATTGGACGAAGAAAAGGGTGTACGAACCAACAATCAATCTGCATTTGCTCAACTAAATTCAGTTTCCTGAGTGCCCCGCCTTCTTACCGCCATTATTTGAAGTGCAAAACTAACAGGTTTAGAGGCCCACTCAACGGACGCGACATGTCGGATGAGTGAATAAAACGTTTTCGAACGCATGACCGTGAAATTATTCTATTCAACTGGTTAGAAGAATACATCTTAAATGGAATCTTATTTCCATAATGGCTGAAGTTATTTATTTGTAACGTAAGCATATTTGAGTATTATCAAATATTTGATATGCATTCCGAAGAAAAGCTGAGCTTACCATAATTTTGTCTAGTCTTAAGAGAAAAGGATTAACTTCAAGAATACTATCTCCAAACATATCAACAAGTTAAAGTACTAATCTTAAAAGTCAAAGTCGATACCTTACTCTTCGTATTCAATTCGATCAATGCAATCCATATTCCAATTATTTATCTCTTTCAATCCTTGGTTTGGCCGTCGGCACAACCGTCGAAGTGTCGGTGACAAAACGCTTCGTTAACGACGTGCTTGATCTCGTCGTGAGTTGTTGTCATCCGTCATGTTAACACGCGAGGGGAGGGCGCTTCAACAACACGTGCAGAGCTCTGCGGCAGCTCGGGAGCAGGTGTAAGTGACGTGGCATGGTTCTGAGGGAGGGTTCCCGACCTAACACTTGTGTATTGTCTGTCACAGTGGGCCGTGGTCATGACTGAGTGATGCAGTGATGACCATACTACCGACCACTCAGTGCCGTGACGAGTACCGAGGAGTGGAGACGGGATCGACATACGTTACTGCAGAATCAGACACGACCGAGGAAAACAACTCTTTCTCCATTACTTGTACATATAATAGTGTTGAAAACATTTAAGCATTGAACGATGCTTAAATTAACGAACAATGAGAACTAGTAATACTGGTAACAGATAACAGAACCAACGAGAAGGAAGTATAATGAGCATCTCTGGCAAAAGCTGGCGAGTGACAGCTCGATGAGTCTGGTAGCGGTCGAACTGACGTCAGCCTCGTCCAGATGAGAGTTGGGGCTGTACGGTTCTTTGTTGGTCTGCTACCTTCGGATGACGTCGGGTTTCTTTACAAGTGATATTTTTTAGTGTACAGCAAGAAAAACTCATATTGACACAGCAACATACACTNTCACCCCACACACTGACCACAACACAGAAACACTCCCCCAACACAACAAGTCTCCCGGGACGAAATGATCCTCCAGCGACATGTTTTTTTCGGGGCCGGCATGACCCTCTCACTCCATGACAATGCGGACCCAAGTGGCTCTCCTGCCAGCTGCTGCTGTTCTGAGCGAGGCTTGGAGGCCTGGAGGGAGGTCGGCTCAAGCAGACCTGGGATGTTCATCGTAACGACTGCGTTTATTGCTTTTTATAGTTGACGAGTGATCTTGGATTGATCGAGTGCGACCCAAAACTGATGTGCGTGAAACTCATTGAAGAGTTGATTCCCTACCAAAGAAATATCTGTCATTGCTTGTTAGGTCGGCCAAGGCATCTTCGCTGCTACCACATCAATCCCTCGCGAGTTTGAACTTAACTTTTCCTGCGTTCTAAAGAGCCTAAAAATCACTATATAACTGTAGCTATACTTGCATGAACTCTACCATCTCTCGTACCGAGTGACAAATTTATTTGAAAATCGTATACCCATATATACATTACATTGCCTCGATCAGGATGGCCCAGGCTTACTTTTTTACCGAGCATCTGAAATTAAATATAATTTTGACTTAACAAATATTTTGATCAAATACTTATAAATCCATCGATAGGGTTTTGAACAAGTTAGACTGGGATGTTGCTTTGCACAGATGAAACTGAGAATTCGACTTACGAGTGCAGGCACCGCTTGATACGTGGGTGCTGTGGACGGCCAGTGAGGGCGGGCAAGCCCACAGCGATGTCTCATTACCCTCTGATGCAGTTACAGAACTGAGCTCTAAAGGGGAATTTACAATTCAGGTGTGTAGCCTTGTGGCCAACGGGTGGACAAGACGTCAAAGGAAAGGCTGTTTTCAGTGGTTAATTTCAAATTCAGTCAAAATCGAATAATTAGCAAAGCTAAGCATGAGCGCTCTGTGATTAAAGCTCTTTGGGGAAAAGCAGAAAGTAGTGACCGCAGTCGAGGGCTTATTGCCACTGCACAGCAGCGATGTGCTGATGTTCCCCGACTCCCCTCATCACGCCTCCTCCCTTCCGGCAGCTTCCCTCGGCTGATCAAAAGCTCCAGTAATCCGAGTAGTTCATAACAATCGACCTCAGCCCTCATCGCTCCCAAATTATCGGTGTAGCCGCCATCAGCTGCTTTTTTGCGGCGTGCCACCGCAGCTGCGTAAAAAGCGACAGCAAAACTGCCACTTAGAGCAGCTCTTCAGGTTTCGAAATCAGGTTTAGCTCGCGGTCTCGAGAGTTGTTGTCCGAAGCACATGACCAACGACGTGAAGATATTGTGCCTCTCGCAAATGCGAGATCTAAGTTTTTTATTTCAATGTCATGAATCATCGAAATAACAATTTGAATGTTTTAGAGCATAAGTGTTCATAGTCCTTTTTGAGTTGGCTACAGCTATGGACACAGGAGAAAATGTCCTCAGTGTATTTTGGCTTTCAAAATATCTTTGAGAAGCTGCAGTTGTGGTCGCTATTCCAGGCGCGTCTCAAAACATTCCTGCCCACCTAACGCTGTAATGGGCACGAAAATTGGCGCGTGCCCAACGCTGTAATGGGCACAGAAATCAGTTTGTGTTGCTTCGTTCACATTCTCAAAAGCGAGTCAGAAACCATCATGAGTATTTCATTCAGCTGTTTTAATTTACTTGGCATGCTGATGTGCATGTTACATACTACTGAAGCATAAAAAAATGCAAATTGCAAATTTCACTACGCCTCACTACATATACGTTGGCCTTCACTCTGTAACATAAAAACCAATGAAGTCATCTTCTTATTTTTAGTAGTATCTACTACACTAATATAGCTTTATTCTCGATTAAAAACTACCCTTTCGAAGTTAGGCTTTAGTGAAGTAAATAAAAAGTATCCGTATAGATATGTAGGCAATTCTGCAGAGGAAAAGTACCGTTGACTAACTATTCAGGTGGAGCAACATGTTGAAGCTGCAATAAGTCGACGAATGAAAAATTAATTTTACAAAGTGAAAGTTTTCAAATATTTGTTAACAATGTTGTATTCAATAAGTTATTGTAGGAATAATATTTCAGAGTAGGTTTTACATCACTAATTTAATATTTGGTTATGTATGAAAAAAATTTTACGGCAAAGATCCCTGCACCTAAGTTTTACAGTGAAAGAAAATACTACGGAGTGACAGAAAAACAGGAATATTTGACGAACCAATCAGAGTAGACAAAATCTAGAAATCTAATTTTTCTGACAGCAATTAAACCATTACAACTGTCTTTCTAAGAGACAGTAATCCAATTTATCAGTTCGAAAATTACATTCTTTCGATCCTGTTGGCTACCACTACGTATTGAAAGTTCCCGTTTTTTTTGTCATTTTGAAATTTTCTTTGTCTTATGCGCTTGTCACAGACCCGATAAACAAATGTGAGTCATGAATGTATGACGACTCATTTTTCCGAATTATGTGGCAGTATGACTGTAATTTGAAAGCCAAACAAATACAGCTGCAATAAGTCTACGGTATTTTAAACAAAGATTTAACTTACTGTGACTGAATATTAATTCTATCATAAAAATAGGCTGAGATAAATGAAAATCGCGTACGTCATAAATCTTCTATCCTAACTGATATCTAAACCAATAGAAGTTGTCAATGTAGGACTCACACTTTACCATAGCATTAGTTTCACACTTGAAGGACACATTATTGTAACCCTGAGCTAATTCATCAGTTTATTAAGCTTTGATGACACATTTTGGCTGAAAGAATATTTGAAGCACTTATTCTATAGGGGATCATGTAGCCACATACACTCACACACCACCCACAGCTGAAGCACTAAGCTTATGAGTGAAGATTGACTCAGTCGGGTGCGTCAGGATGTACTTGAGTAGAGACTTGTTCAGCTCAAACAACTGCAGATTAGAACATCAACCTGTAGTAACTAACCGAGGAGCTCTCGGGTAAGGCTGTCCTATGAGGTGTAGCATTAGTAGTCAATAACACTCCACGGATTGTTTCATCTATCAATAACCTTCACAAATGACGCTTATTTTAGTGCACTATCAATGAATCTCGATATCAATTAAATTAAGGATCTAACTTTTGCTAATTTTCTCGGTCCCTGCCAAAAGTGCTGAAGTAAAAAATATCTGATAGAACCTACGAACAATATTTTCATCTAATCTGTCGCCTTCCTCGTAGGATGCTCCTGTAAGCAGATGTAAGAGCGAAATGGGGAAAATTTCCACGGAGAATGAAACATGCCCATTAGTTCATTTTAGGAACATGAGAAGGCTGAGAAAATTTAGTTGCGTACTTTGGAATACCTACACTTGATTCAGAGTGTGCATCTGCGGTGGTGTTTTAAAGTGCGTCAAAGTTACGCACGAGTCGTGCATGAGCTACCACGCCCTGTGTCGTGCACAATATAGGCGCCTGCGCGAGATTGTCCACACCCACACCCCTCAAGCAGGGCGCCCTCCACGAGTATCATGTGTCCCGCAGTAATGAGTTGTTTTACGAGCAGAGAAAGCCTCGCTACTTAACTGTAACAGTAGCAGCCTCCTGTTTAAAGCCAGCCTTGTAACTGTCCCATCAGGCCATTGTGAGGCGCAGCACGGGCCGCTGTGGGCCCGGGCCGCGCCCTGGTGCGGGTCGGGTTACCAGCCCGGCCCACGTGCCGGATTGGCTGCACGCGCCTGCGGTTTCTTCCATTTTTCTATTATTTGTCGCCCTGATGAACTAAACTGCGGTGATTATAGTTATGCTTGGTAAGGAGAGTATTCATGAAGTTCATATTTGAACTGTTTGTAGAAAATGCTCAAAGTCCGATTTAATCAGTAATGCTGTCCGAGCAAATCGAAGAAAGAACAAAATTTATCTGTTCAGTTCGGCTATGAGGAAACGTATTCAAACTTTTATATAAATAACAAAGCGCAATGGCCACAAACGTTTAGCGTTGCTTACTGCTGAGAACGACTACTTCGACGCGCCAAGGGTAAGCCAGCTTATGTGCATAAAATCCTCTCCCTCCTTGTCGCTCTGAACTTGCTAAGTTTCTGCTTCCTGCTACAACTTAACTTCTTGATACCCAAATTATTTTTGCCGTTGGGTTAAAGCTTCCAGCAGTAGCCTTTTGAAATGGTTCAATATAATGCCATTGATTCTTTTAGCTAAAATTTACCACATGAACACACAAAATTTATTGCAACACTCCCATTACACAAGCGCGCTGCTTGGCTCCACATCACAGTCTGACTTTTCGCTGAAGAATCAAGACTTTTCTGTAATTTTCCCTCCCAAGTATTTTATCGAATATTTTATAAATTTCCCGTTAGGGTGAAGAAAAAATTAGACTGGGATTAGGTTGGAGACCTTTGTACTCACGCTAGGGATGTTATCGTTGTTGCAGATGCCCTCGGACAGCAGTCTGTCCCTGATCTCCCAGGCGAAGATGGAGGGGCACTCGCGCTTGTACTCGGCCACCTTGTTCACGACGCTGGGGGTCGCAACGCGGGGCTTGCTGCCCCCGATGGCGCGAGGCTTGATGGACCCTGTCTCATAGTACCTGCCAAGTTATAGCGAAATCCCTCATAAAGTTTTTGAAGTTATTTTGGTAGCAGTTCAAGGTCTTTAGGTTCCCGTGCCCGGAAACCTAAACACCCTAAAATTTGCAGTATGTTTGGAGCTGGAGTGGAAACGATTCAAAAATTCAACTATGCAAGAGTCTTGGGTTTGTGCAAAATTGATTTCTGCCTCTCAAGGTAATTTTCACATAGAAATACATTTTAAATTGTTACATCATTTTTCAAATTTATTTCACGTATAGGAGCATTTGATTTTTGTAAAACAACGAATGAATGGATGAATGAATGATGAATCCAGTAGAAATGTTTTTTGATTTACCACTTCACTGAAATATACGTTAACGAACTCCTAATCCCATACTTAGGAGTTTTGTTGGATGTCTCATTCTTGAAGATTGTTCGTGCGCATGCATGTCGGGTGCCTTCTTATACAGCTGCAGCGCCCCACAGATACTCTGCCAATTTCAGGGGCATTCCTCCAGCAATCAGACTCGCGCTTACTTTGCGGTCTGAATGGTATTCTTTGCGCCGATTACAATTCACGCTATCTTTCTTTTGAGAGTAAAACAACAATTTGCATCGGAACATCGAGTTTAGTTACAGAGATGAGCAGCACGTTGCTGTTGTTACACGACAGTCGGCAGCCGAGCAACGTAAGGCTTCGTACGGCTGGCAGGCCCCCACTGATACTCAATTGATAGATGGTCAGTCTAAAATTCAATTTTGGCGGTCAACTTTTAGTAATTGGAACGATTTTGTTAGACGTATCGCATTTTAAGCATTAACCCCTTTCACATCTCAATTCCTGAAAAAATTCTGTAAAAATAGGTATCGAAGAGATATATACAGGTTGTCTCACATGAAATGTCGCAGTTAGAGAAGTTTTCTTTATCAACTATTCACGTCAAAAACGATCCATTTTTGAACCGAATCATTACATGGGATGAGAACTGGATACTCAGGTAACACCAAAGGAACTGGGCAGTAGTTAGACGCACAAGAGTCGCCTAAACACTATCCAAAACCACCATTGTACCAAAAAAGTGAATGGTCGCTGTTTGGTGGTCCTCAAAGGGAATCATTCATGTTTTATTTTTGCAAAGTGGCGATACTGTAGCAGCAGCGTCTTATTGTCAGGACATTGTTCGCATGCTTGAAAAATTGGAGAAGGGTTCAAGACTGGAGAATACAGATGGACCAATTATGCTTCCTGATAATGCACGACCGCACACCTCTGGAGCTGCGGTCGACGAGCTGCCAAGTCTGAATTATAAGCTTTTGCCACGTCCTCCCTATTCTCCTGATATCTCTCCCACTGATTATCATTTGTTCAAGTACTTACAGTTTTTCATTCACGATAAAATATTCTTACATAAGGAAAGTATATTGGAAGTATTTGAGCAGTTTATTCGTCAAAAAGAGGACAAGTCCTTTAAAGATGGAATATATGCCTTAGAACAAAGTTGGTAAAGGTCATGGAGAATTAAGGATCATATTTTGATTAAAATGAACGTTTTACGACAATCATTTGCCTTTATTTTCTGTGGCACGATCTCATGTGAGACAACCAAATATTCATCAACGAAGAGCAGTAGTTAATACAGTAATGGTAAGTTATTTTTGTCAAAAATGCACTGGGAATACTATTAAACGGGATTCATTCTACAGATCAGGTAAACGAAAGTAATTTGCCCAAAAAATATGCAGTTTTATTATGGTTGTTTACGGCATGAATTTTGACGAAGTGTTTGTAGTAAAGAATTAGTAAACCGCATAAATTTTTACAGCAATTTTTGTATTGATATACAATTGGCGAGTATTTTAAGCAAATAATTCAATCCGATTGACGAAATCTTGCCAATACGTCAACCTCAGAAGCTGAAATTTCCGGTACCTGGCGAGTATTTTGGAGACACATCCGTTGGAGACCTGGAGTATGCGCGAAATGTCACAGGAGCGTACTCCAGAGTGCGCCATCTCCACTATCTTGTGACGTACGTGGTCCGGCAACGGGCGTCCGTTCACGTACATCCCGCCAAGTTGGTTTACCCCTGTACCACCTGCGGCGGACAGTTGGTCATCAGTTATATGTTGTACAACGCAACGGCCTCCATTTTCTCGACGAAATTGGTGCTCAAGCTACCACCACCAGGGCAGGTGTCTCTGCGTCGCCAATGGAGAGAAAATTAAATCATATGGGAAAAAATTATAACATTTTCCATTTTCTGCTGAGTGCGCGGTGCCATGCCACAATTCAAGTCTACCTAATATTATTTAACCTTGCGGTAAAGTAAACGCTCCAAGAACAGCTCACAGCACAGTGCCAAATGATGTGTCGCTTGTCAACCAGAGATGAAGTTGCTTAAAGATGGTAGTTGATTGAAGGTTTAAATAAGACAAGTGAGGCTGGATTATGTTTGATTGCATTATATAAAGTCTGGCTTGGTTAGAGTGAGTTATTTGGGTGTGAAGTATTTATTCATTAAGATTAAAGGAGAACATGGTAGAGTTTAATATTTACCTGATATCATGCATTATTTACATTATATCATTATAACTATGGTCCTATTAGTTTTGATTGATACTGTTATTCTATTTTGAACATTAATATCGATATTATTGCTAATGTGATCAATATTTGTAGTGCAAATCAATACACGTTTTTACATAATAGTGTCATTTTACGCTTGTTAAAAGATTGAAATTTTTAGCCCCTTGAAAGTAAAGGTATCAGACTTCAGTATTCCTCCGGATATTGGTTTTATCTACAGAAGATTTACAATGTTCCTGTTAAAATTTCGACATTAACTCCTGAACATCGCGAATGTTTCCAACACTGACTTTATACAGATGCATAAAAATGTGACTTCAGTTTCCAACATACGTGCTGCATATACGAGTATATATAAAAGCAAGGACCCAAAACAAATAACACGTCTTTTGGACGAATAAGGAAACTATCCTCACAGCTTCCGTTCGTTCAAGACACTTCTCCTGCGGGTTTACTTACGTGGAGAGACAAAGTTCTTCCTTGAATGTATAGAATCATTTTGCAGCAAATTTTTGCTCGCTTTAGCAGTGTCACAGCTTGCGTGCTGTGCATCGTAGCAGCGTCGCTGCATAGGAGCTCGTAAAGTTACAGCACAAGTATAGGTGTTTGCAGAGTGGCTGAAGGCATGTGTGCACAGTTTGGACTCATCTTGTTAAATTCAAAGCCGACGGCTGCTTGGCGTCGCGTGCACACTGAGTGAGAGCTGCTGAGCCCGGCATGACTGGCGTCGCGTGCATGCAAAAGGCGTTCCCTCTTCCACTGCACCACAGAGCAGAAGGCGTTCCCTCTTCCACTGCACCGCAGAGCAGAAGGCGTTGCCAACTATGAATATTTTGAGACTGAGTTCCGTGACAGTACGGCTGATAAATATAATTTCTGGCGTCTCACGCGGCTAACTCAATTTGGTGCACACAAAATTTGGCAGACACCAGCCAAGTTGGTAGCTAGTTCATCGTTTGATGGTGGTGGCTGGGTGCTAAACAGAATATATTTACGAACAAAGCCTTTAATATGAACCATGGATACATTCTTTGCTCATGCAAGTACTGCATCAATTATAGTTCAGAATTACCTCATCTAACGCAGTTGAGAGAGCTCATGTTTCATTAGAAGTAAATTTTGTTTTGTCCGCCGGGTTAAACCCACTTTTTTTACGTCAGCCGACTGAATTACTTCTGTACCATTGAGAATTAACAAATTGTGTGATTGCAATCGAATATATTGCACGAGCTAACGTCAGCGAGACTGTTGGTCCCGCAAGCTAACACGAGCTTGGCGTTCCTTGATGGTGCGCCAGTTCCCTCACTCCCACCCTCTAATCCCGAGGCCGTCGACCCTTCGAATCTCATCGTTTAGTCTTCAGCGAGGGCTACTGAAGCCTTTTCTTACGCTGGCTTAGTCCTGAAACTCTTGTGGCAGTAACTCTAACCCCATTGTGGCATGTGCTAAATTTAGGAAGCGTAGGTGTATGTCCTGAAAACACTTTTTACACGAGAAACTTCAGTGATGGAAGGTCCCACAAATTAAATATGTTACACTTTTAATTCCTAAAGTACTCTTGCCACCTCGGTATATTTACTTATAATTTTTTTAATGTGCTATCCAAAGTTAAGCGTTATTTTTTCTGGTCTTTCATTATTTTTTCGTTAGTATGGAATCACAGCCGGCACTACGACCTGTCGTAGAGCTTGGATGAGTAACACATAACTTGGAACATTCTTGAGCAAATTTACATAGTCGAGCTTTATTTTCACAAACGTACTGATAAGTTTCATTCATAAAATGTGCATTGCACTGCTGTAGTACTATGCCTCTTCGATTTTTAAAGGAGAAAATAATACAGGGAATAATACACAGCAGCGTGGAGTGCAGTGGTTGTCATTCACACAGTTGCGCAGGACACGTGACCATCTCTGCAGCACGTGCGATTTATTGAAAAGTGAAAGCAGCCAGAGCGCAGCTCGACCTGTTATGACGCGTCCTGCTGGAAGCCAATTAACAAAAGCTCTTTTCGAATTCAAGACATGAAGTATTCCTCTCAGCATTCTCCGATGGAGGGCTTTTTTAACACACAGATGATAGCACTACGTCACTCATTACTTGGTGATTGTGTGTTGTTCACCATGGAACTTTCAGAGCAGTGACAAGCCATCGACGGCATCAGTTCGCCCTTCTTGTTTGTTCTCTATCCCTCAGCTTTGCTTACGCCGTCCCATCTCTCTCTGTCCTCACCCACCGGTCCTCTCTCTTCCCCCAAGCCCCACCCTCCCTAAAGGCAGCGCCGAAGTCGACGTATTTTGGACGCTATTTCCGTGCGTTAAATGTATCGTTAAAATCGCTTGGGGTGCGCGCAAGCAGACCAGAGAAAAGCCGAAAATCGATACGTGGACACGGACAATGGAACTGTGGATAAAGTGCTCCGACAAAAAAGCGTCCGTGATAACGATACTCGCTACAATGAATAATACACTCGGAGTAATAACGCGCTTGGTAGTCCTACTGCGATTTGTCTGCAGTTAAGACCCTAGCGAGTGCTGCGAGACAGGTATTGGTTTACTTAGCAGTTGTGCGAGTCTAGCATCAGAGGCCTCGGTGATGTAAATACAGCACTAAATTTTCACGCGACTCAAAGCTAAACTGTGCTTGCAAGCTTTGGACGCCGCCGTACATGTTGTAATTGTTGCTACACAGGGCATGTGAAGATGAACTAAAGCATCACGAGCAGCAGATGACCCAGAAAGTTGTTTAGCTGAAATCAACGGTGCCACACCGGAAGTACGAGTATACGAATGTAAAGAAATGTTCATAAAGCTTATCTTCTCTCACTCACTGCTCTCATTGGACTACTAAGGCACACTGCAGGTGGTGCACAACTCTATTGATCAGTTTAGTGAAATCCACCGATGTATATTTGTGGCTTGGCGAGAAGAGTAATGTGAGGATAAGATTTCGCAGAAGTTATACCTAGAGCAAACTGAGTTGGTATAATGAATGTTATCATCCCTGATTGCACAGCTGGCATGTTTATTAGACCCATTTTTCGATCTCTGAATATAGGATCGAAGAAAAAGGAGGCTTTTTAGCGTCTTTTCAGAAATAAGGTACTGCAAAATTACTTTTTGGAAAAAACTACCTCCAAAACGAGCTCGCCGTATTTTACAGGAGCGGAAATATTGTAAGTAGATTTGAAAAGATGCCAATTAGCTTTCCTCCGTGCACCATCAACAGTTCCCTGTAGCTCTGCTTGGTGTCCTCACAGCGTGCACCGGCAGGTGACGCGTCCAAATAAGTTCATGACATACATTTAGAAAAAAATAGCTTACGTAATTATCTATCGGTTTTATTTTAGCTCTACTATATTTTGGCAAACCTGAGCTTGGCTAAACTAGACCAACGTATTCTCACTAGCCATGTGCTTAAAAATTAAACTAAACAACACGTACAAAATGCTTTAGAAGTAATCACATTTCATAAGTCAATAAGCAAGAAATGCACGCCACGCTTGAGAATATTTAAAGCATACAAGAAGCAATAATACTTAAAATTCGTTTACATAAAGCACACCAAATTTAGGCCCCCATGCTCGTCTCCGCCCCACGCCGCCCTTCTGGCCGCCCCCTCTCCTCCCCCCTCCCCCCTCCGGCATCATAATGAGATCCACCAGCACGAACAGAACTTAACTCAGTCTGATTCCACCGTCGTATTAACGCAAATTTCTGCAGGTGGTGCACACGATACAAGGTGTTACAGAACTTGTCGTTAAGTCGACGACGCTGTCAGGCTGAGAGGCCTCAGGTCTACTTCTGGAGCTCGGCTGTTGTAGGTGACAGCAACCTACCACAGTGATAAGCTAATGCATCTTGTGTGCAGGGTGCGTGGTGTGTGTGGTGGGAGTCATGGCACTGCTCATGATTTGTGTGGTGGGAGTGATGACGCTTCAAAAAAATTCAAATTCAAAACTACCACAGAGTGCATGAAAAAAAAGTTGAATGAACTGATAGTTCAAGAGCTATTGTTAAGATCGCATCATCATATTTATGATGTAACGTTATCGATTAACGTTCTATGCTGTTTGTTATTTTCGTTTGGTTTTACATTTTATAAGGCTTAGTTCACAACCTAAAAGGCCTTTTTTTTAGGCTTTAGTTGCTCTCTGACGTTTGTCACGAGTTAGGCGCCTGGAGGCGACAGGCTATGAAAGCCTACGTGGTGAAAACTAGGTGTGACGGCCGGCACCAGGGAAGAACGCTCCGAGAAATCTCAACACACCTGAGTGAGTCAGCCTTCATTCATCGGCTCGGTGCTGCACTGGCAGGTACTGTGTGACGGTGTGCGTGGGTGTACGATTCAGTGCAGTACAAGTGCTTTGAGTGTGTGCTACACAACGAGGTGACATTTTAAGTCAATAAATTGGGGAGGTAATTCAAGTACATCTATGTGCTTTCAAGTGTATAACTAAAACCATAGTGACGTGTAAAAATACAGTAATTCATTATTTCGCATCAAACCATCCCGCTGAGTCAAGTGTTGGAAACCCTGGAAAAGATTATTTCAAAATTATAAGTTTGCAAAGCCTTGAAGTGCTATTAATCTCGTATCAACGTTCAAGTGTCCTCAGGTGTTGTGGAGCCTTGCGAAGTGTTCAGCGCAGGAAGTGACCATCATTTTGTGTTCTTCCATGAACTTTCATGACTAGTGCGTTAGCGTGCAGAAAAACTTAACATATTCAATTGAAGTGCAGTATTTGTCAAAAATGAGTGATATGTATTCCAGATATATTTTTTGTAAGTAACGGATGGAATTATTCGGCTGCTCAAAAATTAAAAATTCTTAATGTATACTCATGCCACAAACTGTGGACTGTTGTGAGAGAGTTCTGATGACGTCACGCTTCTCACTAAGGTCGATGGTATGCGGTCTGGACTACTGAATGATGTTCTATTCGGGGAATGAAACTTAAATTTCACAAATATTTCTGAACGTGGAAATGAAGAATTTTATTTAGCAGTTTGAAAAAAGAATGCGAACTAAAAAAAATGAGCGTAACATGCTCAGTTCATTTATCGTTGTTTCAGTTTTGAGGTTGTCAATAAATTAGAGTGAGTTGTATATTCGATTTAGAAAAGAGGGAAGTGAGGCTTCTCGACCAATAGGAGTTACGCATCGTGTTGACGTACGAGAGAGAAGTGTTCCTTGGCTCTTCACAAAAGGGAAGTGAAGCTTCTCCACAAATAGGAATTACGCATCGTGGAGCAGCTGAACATTGAGGAAACATTTGTTATCAACATCTTCATTAAAAAAACTTGTAATATAATGAGAAACGAACAAAGAAAAAATTATGTTTCATGTCACGAGGACAGAAAATTTGTGCGGCACATTTCGCGGCTGTTACGGGGAGCGGCGGGCTCCAGCGCGGCTTTTTGAGCGTTACTCAAAGCCTGGCAATGATGTTAGGTCTGCACGGGGGGGCAAACTGTGGTCTTCGGCAGGTACAGAAAATGAGTTTGACGCCGTCAGATTTTGAAAACGATCGAATGGTTCGCTTTGAGTTATAAGGGATAATGATGCCATTATATGAGGGTTGTGTGGTCAGCGAGTTATCTATGTACAGGAGTTATGTTCATACGCGTATTATTGTTGCACGATTTTCTCACACACGAAAGCGTGAGGTGTGCTGTTTAGTTCAACTGGAACCTGTCTGGAAGAATTAAAACCATCGTAAAGATCAAATTATTGAAATTGTTGAGAAATTCTGTTACAATATTTGCAGAAGGTACAATTTTTTGGAGTGTCAACATTTTTCAGTTCAAATACCTACTTTTTCCGGTATTCAAAAGTAGATCAATATTGACATTCAGTCATTTTTTGTATTCAAATTGGGGCAGAGTGAATACAGATGACTTTACAGGCTCCCTTCAGGTGGTTTACACGCAGCCCACGACCTCGCAGCTCAGGGACTTCAGAAAGGCCACTTCCTCGAGACAAATCTCGAGGGAACGCTGAACCATCATTGGAAATTTTTCACATTGGGATTAATATGGGGAACTCAGTTTAAAAACATAGGTTTAGTCTCTTCCCCACAGCTTTTTCAGCGTTTATTCCAGCGGTCGATGATGGCCGCGTGAG
This sequence comes from Orchestia grillus, assembly GCA_014899125.1. NCBI lineage: Eukaryota > Metazoa > Arthropoda > Malacostraca > Amphipoda > Talitridae > Orchestia > Orchestia grillus. Next base: position 3,357 of record VOMN01004648.1, on the reverse strand, counting down.
CGTCATCATTGAATTCGAACTCCAGCGATGCAATTACTCTTACCTTCCTAAAATTCTCAATAATATTACCAGCTCAGGGTACTCTCTCCAAATTGCCACTGCATTTAATGTCTCTTCGAATGTATACATGAGTCCACGTTCATGTCTTTGTGCTTTTTCAAGTAAAGCTTTTATTAATATTATTAGGATAACTATTATCATTATTATTTCACTGGCACTCAGGGACCACTCGTTACGTCTGTTAACCGAGGGGGCCAGGTTGGGGCAGAGGGAGGAGGGAGGGGAGGACCACAGCGAAGCTACCCACGATGCGTGACTCCTAATTGGCTGGATGAGGAGAAGCAGGCACTCACCTCTGTGTAACTAACCTTGATGTGAGTCCTGTGACGAGAGCTGTGGGTACTCGTACGAGGCGGACAGTTTGGCGGGCAGCGAGAGGGAAGCGGCGTACACAGACTGCGCTGCGGACCACACCACACAAGCTCCAGTTATCCCGTTGTACAGTTAGCCCGTTGTACAGTTAGCCCGTAGTACAGTTAGCCCGTTGTACAGTTAACCCGTTGTACAGTTATCCCGTTGTACAGTTATCCCGTTGTACAGTTAGCCCGTTGTACAGTTATCCCGTTGTACAGTTAACCCGTTGTACAGTTAGCCCGTTGTACAGTTAACCCGTTGTACAGTTAGCCCGTTGTACAGTTGTACAGTTAGCCCGTTGAACAGTTACCCCCTTGTATGGTTATCCCGTTGTGAAATTATCTCGTTGTACATACAGTCATCCCGTTGTACGGTTATCCCGTTGTGAAGTTATCCCGCTGTACAGTTATCCCATTGTACAGTTATCCCGTTCTACAGTTATCTTATTGTACAGTCATCCCGTTGTGCAGTTGTTGATTCCTACAGTTTTTCCATTATGCAATTATTGTGTTCTACAGATTTCCCATTATACAGGGTAGCCCAAAAGTAAGGTACCCTTTCATGAAATTGTGTCCTAAACATTTGTTAACGTATCAGCGCTACCGATATCACCTTACTTTTGGGCCACCCTGTACTATTGCCCCACTGTACAGTTCGCCATTCTACAACTATCCCACTGTTGTACGCAAATGCAACATTTCCCATCGCGCTGTTATCGTACACGACGTGTGCGGTGCGTGTCCCTCACGAATGGAATTATTCCATTCGATCAATGATAGCAGTACACGGAATGAACACTTATCCACAATCTTAGCCTAACTTTTTCATGCACCTCTAGTTAATTAATTACTAAAATGTCTCAAAATATGCCACAACTCTTAACATAGGAATACACATATAATTTATGATGTACGAATGCAAGGAAAGATGAATTAGCATTCTTTATACTACGCACAATATTTCTAAAATTGAATTTTGGTGCCTTATTAGGTTCGCTTAGTTGAGTAATTATATTATTTTCAACACATCGATATCACACAATGGGCAGAATGAGTTTGCTCTCTACGAAAATTACAAATAATTATTCAAAGATCGCAATTGTACTTAACTACCAAAGATGACTTAGAACAAAACTCAATTTTCTGTATGAATACAAGAATGAGCAAAATGCATTTGGGAGAATTCAAAACTTCCCCTGAATTATGAAAATAGTTCAATTCATTACTTGTTGGCATATGTTTATATTTAAGATTTATTCCTTAAGATCTGCGTGCTTCAGAGATTATTCTGAAATAAATTCGGGGAGCTACGCCTTCAGTTAACAAAGCATTAGTCAAGCCTATAGCCAACTGCTGAGCTTCACATTAGAGTGTGGGCAGCGCTGCGACTGTCTCGAAGTGCCCGAGGGCTGCGGTGCGGGAGGGCTCGACCTCGCACCTCTGTCACGTGAGGGCCCCTGGACACTACGGACGCGTCTTTGCATCATGCCTTAGCGTCAGGGTTTTGAGTCATCAGGTGCAGCTCAGGCCAACAATCGGTACAATAGGACTTGACTATGTGCAACATGTGGCAGTGGCTTCAATATGACGAAAAAACCTGCTTTATTCGATATAAACATGTGAGTATGGTCTATGCAACTGATTTGAAGCGGAACTTATCCTTTTTATTTAAATTAGTTTGTTTGAAAATTGTTACGAGTTTACAACGCCTATAACAAGAAAAAAGTGGCTTGAATAGTAATTAGATCGACCACTACTACACCTGCCTGCTGCCGAAAGCGGTATCACAGGGACCAACTCCCTCACACTTTGACTGAGCTTGAGAAACTTTTTATGGTTTCAGCAAGGATTTCTCTGATCTTCAGAGCCGATAAACTTGCGTGAATGTTTCCCCTTAGAGTTCTTTTTCACCATCTGATTATCTGTCTATTGATGATTTTGAATAAAAATAGCGATGATTTCAATTCTAAATTAAATAATCTAATCCCGATTGGGAACTCTAAAAACTATTATGACACATCGGCAATTTTTTTACTGAGGAGTATAAGATGCATTATTTTTTGCATCTCTTATCGAAACATATTTTAATTCATACTCTGAATCTACTAAAACTATTCCTCATTGCAGAACTTTCCTTCGCATCCTTGATAGGAAGTAAATTATCCTGTTGCTAAGTTATGTCTTCCGACCGAACAAAGCAAAGCTCAAAATGAAGACACGTATCTCGAACACATGCGAGCCGCAGAGACACTCTACTGTGTTATGATCTGTAAGCAGTTTGCTTCATTGCTTCCTGAGCCAACAGGACCGATATGTGAAGGGTGAAATAAAAAGCTAGAAATTGCGCACAGCATTTGCTTGCTTCTCTAAAATCCTTACTTCGTTTTTAACACGTATGAATGAAAAAATATGAGCATAAATGTATATGGCTACATGATATCGTAACGAACTGCCGGTTAACTGTTCAAACGTATAATTATTTTGTGTCACAAAATAATTGTTCGCTATTTTTCATATTCCAAAATCATTGTTCCTTCTCTTATGTCGCAAAGATAAGTTGGGTAATCCACGATGGCTTCCAAAATGCTCCATTGTAACGATATTTGAAGTGTGCTTCTGAAAGCTTAGCTGAACTTTGTCGCACTTGTCTTGCCTGTGTTTAGCAGTATATTTTTACCGAAATCAGAAAGAAATTCTCTTTTTTTGGCGAGAAGGAGACCTAACTGACATGGTCTGAGATCATTTCGGTTTCTCACACATCTCTCAGAAAACGCTCACTTTAGACACGTGCCTTCACGTCTTCAGTCAAGTTGGTTTCTATTTTAAAAGACTCACTTCTTAATTTTCCTTCACTACATTTCTTTGTTACAAAAATTATTCTCAAATTGATTTTATTCCATAAAATACCAAAGAAATAGTCTTAAGCTTGCGTTCCAAAAAAATT
>VOMN01004645.1:0-25448 GCA_014899125.1 Orchestia grillus | reverse complement strand
GCTCGAAAGCTCTAGAGAAAGAAAACTTTTTAAAATTAAATCTAATATGTTTTTTCCTGCCTTTATTTGGCGGTTTTTAATTAGACTGAAATTCCCCGAAATGAATGAAATAGGGACAATTTTATTATTAATTCATAACAGCAAGGCAAGTGCACAGCAACGAAAACCAGTTTCAGCGTAAAAATTTCGATATGAGGGACGAAATGAGCCATTAAATAAAGTGAAATCACATTTGCAAGAGCAAGAGCTGTAAAGGCAAATATTGTAAATCGAAAACTTTCTACGATGGAGATTTTACCTTATGAGTCATAGGCATAGAAATAATTTTAAAATTTGTTCACGACTCGGTAGCTTTATGATATCAAGTAAAACCTAAGCCGAGATTCAGGTCAATATGACTTAAGAGGGTTACTAGTCGTCATTTCAATGCACTTAAAACTGATACTTCACTCTCGAAATAAATTACCTTAAAATATACTTGGCTCTTCGGAAATAAATTGATTGCAGCTGAATGGAGAACTCAGTCTCGCCACGTTGCGTAAACAACGCAACGAGAGATAATTATACCACCAGCACAGGCAAGTTCCGCTATCCATAATTCGAGATCACAGTAATAGACGCCTTCCTTCACTCCAGCTCTCCTATGCGTGTCATCTAGCACCACCATCTTCCTCCCTCACTCTCTCCAATTGAAAACGTTGACCGACACGTGGGTCACATGTGGTACATGCGCTCATCTAACCTAACCTAGCCAAAGTAGTAAAATATTTGAATACAAATTTTGAAGTTTTGATGAAATTTCTGGTCATCACTCGTACATGCTAATTTAAATTTGATGGAAAATTCATAGGATTGCAAAAATTTTTAATCAAAATCCTTCATTTTTAAATTCACAAAGGAAATATTTGTCGACATGTAATTTTACCAGGGTGGAGAATGGCGGTTAACGTGTTACACTTTAAAAGGAGTTCAGTTTAAGTCGAGGCTTTTGCAGCATCTTAACTATCCTTTAGAGCTCTTCTCGGTCTCTTCGTTAGTCCTGTGTGATGCACGAACTTCTCTTGCGTAGTGTGTCCTCAACATTTTCCCGCTCTCTATACATTCACTAAAGAGGACGTGAAGCTCGACTCATTGATGGAGCTAGGAATTCTAAGGAATAAAAGTTCCTGATCAACAACAAGAACAATCTGGACGCGTCCGCGAGCATCGCCCTGGTGGTGCGCGCGGTGGGCGAACGGTCTTGAAATTTGGCCGAGATCTCCAGCCTTGGGGTGATGCGATAGAAACAGGCTTCAACGCTAACCGGGGCCCCACGCTCGGCACCAAAATCGATTGATTAATTGTATAATTTATAGTAAATCAGAAACAAAAATATTTCGAGAAAGTTACTGAACAAGCCTTTTTTTATGAATAGAGAACGGAATAAATGTTACGAGCAAATTTAAATCAGCGAGCAAGTCCAATTTAATATGCGCTCAATTTTTGTAGTTGGGAGTTGAAATAATTCTTACATAAATGAAAGCACCGGGACCAAAAGATCCACTATCTATATGAACCTTCCATAACAAGAACTACTTGAATTTAAAAAATTATCATGACAAGCAGGACCCGTGAAAATTTCATGGAAATTTTGATAAACAAGCTTTAGACAAACCAGCAGGTCCTCTCAAGTGTTGTACTGAGATAGTTCGGTCTTGAAAGCAATTTTATTCTTGATGATGCGAGTAGTCTGAACTCTATTAGGGAAACTGAAAATGTGCCGCGAAGACTGGCTTTTGATAGCAAAACATGCAACCCGTATACAGGATACTTCGCTCGAGACCTGAAATTTCAATTAAAAAGTATCGATGCGTGACGGAACGGTAAGTACGTAGGTACAAGCATATTAATTAATATACAAAAGATAGGAAAGTAATCGCGTGGAATGAAGACAATTGAATACTCTTACCAGCGCTGATTTAGATTACCTCGACCAGCACTTGAACAATCCTCACCTGATAATTCAGTAGAATTTTCCAAAACGATGAATGCTGACGAGAAGATTCACAACATAGCAGGGCACGCACCGCACGCACGCCTCGAGCGTTCTGTGTAGCGAACTTTGACACCCGCACACTTTCACTTCTAGAACGCGACTGACCGGGAAAAGCGGATAGGCATCACCGGAGGTGGGTCCTGCCACTGAATGCGGATCAAAAATAATTGATTGTTGCAAGTTGAATGCTGTGACTTCCCTGCCCTTTCAACGCAGTTTTTACTCCGGTTGCAGAGCATTGAATAAAGATTTAGGCTTATTACTGGAAAAATGTGTATTTATCTTCAGGGGAACATTTTCTGGATATTAAAATATGGTCCACATTCAAAGGCTAGAACTTAGAAAAAGAATCAGGAGAAAATATTCTAAGATTTTCATCAACTTCACTTGCTCGTAGAAGCTTACATTGTATTTGTATTCATGCTGGAGTATGGAAATTTCAAAATTTTCACTTGCCAGTGGAGAAAAAAATTAGTTTACTACTTATTTTCATCAGTTTGTATCAGTAATTTTTCCATAAATTCTGAATTAGGCTTTCTTATTTTTTTCTACTTTCTTTCAAGCATTTTTTCTCTTTATTTCACGCTTGCAATGATTCATTTTTCAGATCCTGTTTTTCGATTAAAGCAATGAGCCCCTTTATACCTCACAACTTGAGTGGCAGGGAAACGCAATGTTAAATGCAACATAGAATTGGGCAAACACTTGGACTTTCTTTGGAAAACACGTTCTGTAATCCCAATTGATCTTTACTATTTTATTCCCTTAACGAAGAACTATCAGGACCCGTGAAAATTTCACGGAAGTTTAGATATATAAACATTAGGTAAACTAGCCCATGAGAAGTGGTCCTCTCAAGTGTTGGACAGAGGTTAAATGTTCAGGGCAGAGATAGTCCGGTCTTGGAAGCGATTTTCTTCTTGATGATGCGAGTAATCTGAACTCTATTAGGGAAACTGAAAATGTGCCGCAAAGACTGGCTTTTTATAGCAAAGCATGCAACCCTTATACAGGATACTTCGCTCGAGACCTGAAATTTCACTTTAAAAGTGGCGTAGCGTGACCGAACGATAGTTACGTAGGTACTAGCGTATTAATATATAGAACTGCATTTTTATGATTCGGTTCTAAAAGAGCATTCGTAAGGCTCACAGAGCTTGCAGGATGAAAGCATTGAACTGGGCGAACGTTCTCATCCACTCCAGCTAAGACAAAACTGTACTTCTTCTTGTGACGAAATTGTTGATAATACCCAATCTTAAATATTACATTCTTGCTCAACTAATTTTGATGTACGGATTTTTTAGTCATCGTGCGTTCATAAGTTCAAACCAATGTTGAATGACACGCAGAAGGCATACGCGTTAAAAATGTACATCGTTAGCAGATTTCATTCCCATGACGTGTTTTGATTTTGATTCCTGTTCTCACGTGCACTTTCCACTGTTTAGAAGTTTTCAAAACAAATTGTTACGTCCATTTCTTAGACTGTGCTGTACGTCTGTTACGAAAGTGTCCTGTAGATCTCTTGTGCATTTTGTGAATTTTCAAATTTTAATTGTGGGATTCCCTAATCGTTATGATAGAGTGGTGGAAGTGAATATCAGGTACCCAATTAAACTATTAAGAATTTCGTATTACTGCACAAATTCCTCTGAAATTTGGTCAGTGGAACGCAAATCGTGTGGAAATTAGTATACATATTCAATTTTTTAACACTATTGCAAGGAAAACTACTACTTCATAGCAAAACTACTTTTTCGATAGTGGAAATTATAATAAGAATTTTGATGACTTGTATTTCCGGTTTACTTTTGAGTGAAAAAGAAATATTAAATGCATGCCCAGATTGTGAACAACTCTCATCATGATTATTGTAAGCCACGTGAGTCCTAACAAAACATTGCCTAAAATCAAATCATCAAAGCACATCAGCAAAATGCTGATGTGCTTCGCCCTTAACGAAAATAGGCAAATTTCTGCGTATCAACTGGAAGGAAAATCTATAAGTTTCATTGCAAGAGAATTGTGGCGGTCCCGAACAGTTGGGAGGAATTATCCAAAGGACACTGAATCGTACGGCGCCAGAAGATGTCCAGGCCGTCTCTCTAAAATTACAGATGCAGTCAGATGTCGACTCTTTCGAGACGCTTCTAAGGGCCAGTCTTGCTCAAGAGATCTACAGTTGTCTCAAAATTTACCCATCATTCCAGGAATAGTTCAACTTTTCTATGATTCGCCAAGTTTCGTGTAAGGGAACAGGAAGATAGCCCTCGTTTTAACTACTGAACGCAAGAAGACGCGGGTAGATTGAATAAATTAGAAAGTTGCATGGACAAAGAAGACATAGGAAACCGAGGTGTTTCCAGATGAGAAAAGTTTAATTTAGATGAGCCCGACGGTTCCCAGTTTTACTAGCATCATTCAAGAAAAGAGGAGCAGCTGTTTTCAAGAAAGACCATTAGGAGGAGAATCTGTTACCATTTAGGGAACATTTTCTGCATCTGGAAAGACTGATTTAGTACTGACGGAAGAGAAAGATAATTTTGCCCGGTACATCAATGTGTTGGAAAAAATTTTGTCCTGTTTATAAATCCTTCAGACAACAATAATGCCATTTTTCAATAGGACAACACAGCCATACACACCTCTGAGCTCACGAAAGATTGGTTTATAACAAGAAACATTGAAGTTTTGGAATGGTCCACAAAGTCTCCACATTTAAACCGAATAAAAAGTTGTAGGAAATTTTGTCAAGAAAAATGTACAACAGTGGACGTCAATTTGAAGATAGAGAAACGTCAGAGTCTTATTTTAAAGAGTATGAGAATGAAATTCTGAATGAACTCTTTGAAATCTTATTGATTCAATGCAGAACTGGTGTGCTGACATATTGCAATTGAAAGTGAATGAATCCAACTACGGAAATTTGTACCGTTTGTTGCTAAAAACACATTTTTTAAAATTGCCATAGTTACTTCCACCCTCGAAACTGTATTTTTGTTAAGAACTTCTTTCGGGAAAACGTATTTTAAAATCAAATCTGAATACTGATTCCCAAGCAATCTACGTTTCAGGCACAAAATTTCTTAGTAATTTGTGCAGCAACAAGAAAATTCTTAACAATTTAGTGGGGGCCTTATACTTATTTCCATGAATTTGTCTAATTTTTTAAAGACGAAATTCATAGTTAAAGTATCAGTTTCGCGTTACAGATTTCACTGAGATTTTGCCTTGACTTGGAACGTTCGATCAAAGTAAAATATTTTTAAGATTTTTTTTACCAATTGTTCCCTTGTAAATTCGGTGCCCAAACGAGACATACCCAATTTGTGTAGGGTGCCCCAACTTTTTGTGGCTACGTTTTATTCATTATGAAAAGCTACTATAGACAAATTAAACACTATATATATACGAGCATACCATTGTCCACTTGAAATCCATTATAAAATTTCATGTTATTCGTTGCGTACTTCAAGGCACCGGTTTCTGTAATAGCACTGTAAAAAAAGGAAAAAAGGTGAATATAAGAGTAGCGTGTTCTACACGTAGATCAGTTTTTTTGCTCAGAAAACAAAAATTCCTTCCATTCATCTCTGGGACCCTCCAATTTTGCATAATGATGGATACATTTGTGGACTATTACAAATGTTTCCACTTTTAAGTTTTGACTTTGAGCTGACGATAAATAAAATTGGGTTAGGTGCATGGCATGCATTTCAGGGTATATGCAACGGACGACTGGGGAAACGTGAAGAGGGCCAGCGCAAGCGTAAAGCAAATGTCCTAATGAAATCCTACCGAGACTTTGGTTACCATATGTCAGTGAAGACACATGTCCTTTATTCCCATCTTTTCTTTTTTCCTAGAGAATGCAAGAGATATGAGAGATGAACATGGTCAGCCCGCTTTGCTGGCTGACTGTTGCTGGACTCTGAAGCTTGACCAACCTGAGCCATCTTATTAACACGAAAGTAAATGCGTAAAGAATGACATTTTTTAATGGGTAGTCAAGTAGCTATTCATTAAAAAATTTTAAAATAAGTACAAAGGAGACATTCATTTGACTTTGGAAAAATCTTTTGCATACCTTGCCCTTGTAAAGAGTGTTACTCGTATAACAAATTATTGGGCATCTTGAGAAAAAATGTGACTCGATAGGAACTTTCTGTTATCAAATTTGGATTCAGCGCATTCAAATTCATCAGAAAATACATAAGAGTGCTATACTTTTTTCTTGATCCTGAAATTCGCTGCACAGTGTAATTATTACTTCGGATATTTAGAGTCGAGGTGCAGCTGCGAAAATATTTCGAAATGTTGACCCGATATCCGCAGTTCGTACAACGTGTCACCGATAGTGAGTCGTTGCACTTTCATAATTCTTCAAATAATATATGCAGACTCTACATAACAAATTGGGAACACAAAGTCTCTTCTGAATTGTGCATGAAGAGCGAGAAAGAGACATCACTAGATAAAAGAATTCAAAATTTCAATCTTCTCAGTTACCGGGAATTCCAATTGATGAAAGCTAATTCCGCTTTGCATGAGAACTTTACATTAGCCTGTGATTCATTAGATTCAATCAATATCGAAATATATACTGCAAGAATACGCATTCTTTTTACTGTGATTGTTTAGTGTAACCCACGCATGAGTCGAACTTAACCACTGTATCTACGCAGCCACTTGCATTCCTTAGAAAGTTAGTTTTTCATTGAATACTTAAATTGTTCGTTTGCTCCATAAATAAAATATACTATCTCACACACGTAAGTGGCCTAGTAGATACTACGTTGAGCTCGGTTAACTTTTTTGTCGGTTAACCAGCCGTCCGTAAACTTCTGAGTTGCTCTCCCTTGCTAACCTCGTATTGTCTTTTGTTCGCAGTTTTTGGATGAGAGTTCAACTTCAATGGAACACAACTACAGTATAAGACGTATTTTATTATTTCTACTTCGATCAAGGGCTAGCTCATTAAGAGGATACGGGTTAGGAGGCAGGAGCTAACCCTCATTTCGATGAGTTCAAAGGAGTTCTCATAACAGCCGCGTTTTGCTCACACGCTTCGTCACAACGTCCGCTCGAATCAATAGCGTAACACGAGCATAACATCATCTTTTTTACAGGGATATTCGTGCCAGCATCCTGATCATGAGAATTTGCACCTAAGCAATACAGTTACCAAAACGGCTTATTCAGCATGTCTGGTGCACTAAACAAATGCTGCGCGCGCAAAAGAGTAAAATGAAGTTAATTGTAATTTTTATGAACACCTCTAACAAGCCTAGACACTGTGGTGCAGTAGCATGTCGTCTTCCCTTTTCACGTATCTGGCGTTCCAAACATTTCTCAGCTGTTACTGAGTTAATGAGGTGCTATGCTGTCACCAGCAAAGATATCAGTTTTAACGACTTAAAATACGATACGGTAATCCCAAATCCTATTTGACCGCCAGGTTGAACTCATCAGCGCAATTCTACAATGGGAAGGATCAGAGCTGGTCAAGTTCATTTCAAGTTTGAACTCTTTTGAGTAATTGTTTTTTTCAGCACTGATGCTATAAGCTTAATATTCTGAAACGTATGCAACTAGTTTTGTTGAAGTTTTTCCCCATTATTTAGGTTCTTCTTTTTAACTTGAAATTTAAGTTTCTTTGCAACCGACCTGTTAGTACTAAATGTTTTAAGTCACGTAGTTGTAGTGAATAAAAACGTCGCCACTCACGCTTAATGCATCATGTCTGTGGAATTGGAGGCGGAATTAGGCATAAGAAGTACTTGAAAAGCGCGGTGAAGAAAGCAGTAATTTTTTATGACTTTAAAAATCTTTCTTCAAATTTTTCAGGCCAGGCATGGGGTCAAAATGGAGGCTTGACTAAAAACTTCATAATGCAGTCGTCTTCTGAACGCAGTCTCCCAGTAGAAGCACAGCGCCTTGGTCCTGGAGCACGAAAGTAGACGTCCATTAAGTAAATGCGAGTCGAGTTGTCCAGCTGATGGCTGAACTCGTGACGAAGTTACGGCCGTCTCACGAGATCTCGTGGTCAGCGTTGAGATTGTGTCGTGGTGCGTCGCACACTGACGGAAAAATGACGGATTGTGTCGTGGTGCGTCGCGCACTGACGGTAAAACTCGGTGACATTAACGATGGCTCATGAGAGGAGTGCAATGCACACATAATATCACTTCAACAACACGATGGAAGTTAAAACTGAATTCTATGTGAGTGGGAGATAAAGCTAGCTGATGTAATTTGTTAGCTGAATGGTCTCGAACTGAAAATTTTTTTGAAGAATGAACTCAAGTAGTGAAATACTTCAGTGGTTAACTTTTGTTCGAGTTCTTATGAATATTTATCATGCTACCGTTCTTCTTTTTATGTTTTTCTCTATGTAATATGTTCTCATTACTGATTTTCAAGGGCAATTCATTTCCTTGCCTCAATACGCAAACTATGCTGTAAAGCTCGCTCTAATGAACTAAACTCTAAAGCCAACGCTTGTTGTTCAAGAGTCATTAAAGTAATTCTTCTGCAGCTCTACGAAAACACCGATTTTGCTGAGATTATATAGTACAGAAGTAATTCGTTATCTTATCATTTCAATCACTCATCGAAACCACGATTCTTTTCTGCGTTTCTCATATTGATTGATAATTATCACCGTAGACGTTAACCTTCAAACGATGGCGGAAAATTTGTTAAAATTGTGATAAGCTTGTGTCATACTGATCTAACTCGAAAACTATCGATTTTCCTCAGCTCAAATTGGATGGGTTAGTCAAAAATGTCTCTAATATACATAATAGCCACATTGACTCATAATACAATATCAATGCTACAGAAATGAAAAATCTTGACGATTGTCATATCCTGTCACTGACCGTGAGGAGAAATTACCGAACTGAACCTTAATGTAGTGTTTTGCATCGTGCAGTCCGGTTCATTGTATAATATGAATGTTTACATGCGCCCTAATCGTCAAGGTAGTTTTTGATATTTCACTCTAGGGCTTCGCGATTGCCCAGTACCGCGTAGTTTTGTGTTGGAGTCGCTTGTGACTGACAAACTCTGCTGTGCACACTCGTAACTGCTGCGAACCATGATGTAAACTGCCGTCCTGTCAAGTACGGCAACATCATTGATGCTTGAAAACTGTTTACATGAACACGTATGAGGAATTTGATTCTTATAGACTGGTAGCTGGAAAAGAGGTAGATACATTTCCTTGAGCGAAGGAATTCGGATGGCCGATAGCCGTCGCACCTCCAGAGGGACGAGCGCAGGCGCTCCGTCGAACCAACGCGGCACGATCGCCAGTGCGGAACATCCGATGTCGTAAGGACTTAAAATACTACCAACGCCTCTGCTATTGCCTTCTTCTCTTGGCATCGTTCAGCCAAAGAAAAGAACATGTCTTCACTCGATTTATGCATTGGCTGATATTGGACGATCATGAATTCTGGCTCGCTCAAGGCTGCTCGATAGCAAACGTGATCGGAAAGAGCCTGATCGCTATTCTCGAGCCATCCTAGCTCTCTGCTCCATAAGATGTTACTTTACAGTAACACAAATTATGTTGCCTGAGAAAAATAAAGCGGGCACCGTATGGTTGTAGAGGATTTAAGTTACCTTCAGAGAAGGGGGGCTGCTGCTTTTGGGGACGCGGACTGCGTAAGATGAAGCCCTCCCACAGCGTTGACGAGTTAGGACGAACGCGGGACGAATTTCAGTCTCATTACCCTGACAAATTATACGCTGGTAGAATGGGACCTAAATTTATACATCCTGTACTCTGGTTTATTATTTCAATACAAATAAGTGAGAATTTTTTATAAAAGCCCGCCACCTGCAACCAAATTGTTAAAAACGCAACTTTATTGCTTTAAAAAGTTGAAAACTAATTTTCTTATTGCGAAAATTAAAAACAAGGATCTGGCAACAGGTCAAAGAACAAGGCTCCGACCGGACGCCTATGTTAGTAAGAATTACCTTAAAGTTGAACCTACTGCCTCACTCACTAGTCCATCGGTGTAGCATATGCCGTTGAATGTGAAAATGATTAGTGTGGTTGAGTGATTTGTGATCTAACATTACGAAAACCAATTAGAAGTGAAGATATTGCTATCCAATGTTGTGAAATGTTTTGAACTCAAATCAACTTACATGCGATAATGTTTTTCATAGTTGGCTACCTTGAATTATGCATGGTTACAATGTATTATAGTGACCCTGGGGGAAACTTGATCATAAAATTTTTCTTCATGAATTATCTCGTTTCGTTTATGACTAATGAATGTACGAGAGGTGAGAATATGTGATAAATACACTAAATATGTATGCTTCACGGACAAAAATTTAGTCGCCTCTACTGATAGGGTGTAGGACCTCCACGAGCACGAATAATGACAGCAATTCTACTCGGCATTGAATCTAAAAATGTCCTAATGTACATCAGGTCAATTATAGAGCACTCTTACATCAACTGATCTCGTAGTTAGGCAAGGCAACAGTATGTGGACGATCTTTTCGACGTCTAACTTAATCGTCATTCCAGGATGTCCCGCAAATTTTCTGCTGGGTTCACGTCTGGTGACTTACCTGGCCGATCTAAATGCGCGACATGTCTTGAATGACTGTCATGCCAATTAATGATAGTTTTAGCCGCATGCACGCACCAAATTTTCATCTTGAAAGATACGCAAAGCAAAATGTTCATTTTGATTCAGATATTGTGCAAATGGCAAGTCTTAGTCATCTAGCAGCTCAATGAAGTCATACTAGTCCAGTTTGATGGGTAACTCAACTGAAAGACCCACTTCTGAGTAATTGAAACAGCAGCAGAACAAAACAGATCCTCGTCCTCCTTGTGTCGCCCCATGCACATAGGCTCCGTTGAAGGCTTCATGAGGTCTTCGATGAAGACGACGGCGAGCATTGTTGCTGTAGAGACAGAAACGTGATTCATCTGACCACATGACACTTCTCTACTCCATTATGCATACAGACCAACAAGCGTATGCTTTACCCCACTTTAAACAAGTGGTCTGGTAGAAAGAATTAACATCGATCATGGACGGGTGACTCTGTTCCATGTATATCCATTACATGGAGTTCCATGCTAAGAGTTCAATCAGAATGAGCTGGAGAAGAGCCTTCATTGACGCTTAGCAGTTGTTCCATCCTTGATGCAAAGCGATTCCGGTCAACAATTCGTAACTCACGGTGGCGTTCCCTTTCAGTTAGAATTTTCTTTCGACCACAATTTGCCTTGAATTGCCATATGTCCTGGATTGTTTCCATTGTTGGTAGACCCATATAACAGTGGGGCATGAAACACCAGCGAATTCCGCTACTTCCTCCACTAGAAGTCGCCTCCACTGAGATAGTCTTACACGTACATGTTCGCTTTGTCGCTCAAATTATTTCATTGCAGAATGTACGGTTTCAAATTGACGCTGATTTTGACTGAGTTTGTCTTAATTTGTTCGCTTAGAGCTTTAGACTGTAATCAACAGCACACTTCTGAAGAATATTATCATCTATATTGCTCACTCATTTGAATATAGTACAGTTATCGATTAAAAGAACTAGGATGATAAAATTAATATATTATTTAAATGATTCAGCAAAATTGACCACACGGGCTGTGAAAAATTTTGTGACCAAATAAACACTATGGGCTTGTGAGTGGTTGCACATAAAAGGAACGGCAGTTCCCTCATATATTTTTAAATTATATTTCAACTTGCATTTGAAAAAAAGTGCACGTTGTTGACGTTCCTGAGTGAACAAAACTCTTTACTTTGAGACTGTAATCACACTTTTTATGATGTTTAGCTGCATCCATGCCTTTAGTCGTCCCATCTAACGATCACATTAGACATCTTTCACTCTGTTTCATACTGGTGTTAAAGCGAGTAAAGAAGCAAAATAAATTGTGAGCGCATTTGAGATGATGCAGTAATTTTACGAAGCTGTGAAATGTAATTATCCTGTTTCGAAGTTGTACTTTCAGTCTGGAAGACGAGCTGAAAGAAGGCCGTCTAAAAATTTCAATTTTGAAAAATCAGAGGGTGTAATTCCAAATTTTTCCTTTGTTTATTAAAATTATTTCCTAAACATTTCATTATATCCCATTAAATTACTTATGAGCTACGACAATTTAGAGTTATTGAAAAGGTTTCAGTGATGGGAACGCGAGTCTCACAAACTACATATATCTCCCTGAAATTAATATGTCAAAAAATAATTTTTAGAAAACTTTCAGTTGAGCTTTACCAGCGACTATGATACATTAATGGAAGGTTATGTCAAAGGCGAGAAGTGACAGCTCGATGTTCCCCGACGTTGCTGCAGCCTGAAGGTAATGCTGGCTGTAAGGACTGCTGCAGTGGAGACCCTCAAGTAAGGGCTCGGGTGGGTGCGCCCACTGCGCCTCCTCACCGATTTCAAGAAGTTGCAGCGTGGATCCTATATTATGGAATTAAATATTCGCGTGAGGTGAAGTACTTGGTAAATTCGGGACAAGTTTAATTTGCGCCTTAGGTAGAACAATTAATAAAATATCTCTAAATCTGCGATTATTTGGAAAGTGGTTTATTTTTAAGAATCACATTACGTCTTACATGTAAGAAAATGCACTACAATCTTCAATTTAGACAGCTCGAGAAAACTATTGGCTAAGCCGAAATTACAGTGCAAGGAAAATACAGAAGAGACTGCACGAAGTATCACTTTCTTAGCCCACCTTGCCACTGACGTCTTTTATTTACGTCTTCGATGTGGTAAACGAATTCTCCATGGCTAGCCTATGTGAAGTCGGAGGTCGGAGGCGGAGGCTGGTAGTTTCATCACTCGGCGACGTCCTCTGATCATTTCGGTGAACAGAGTCGTCGTATGATTACTGCGCTGTGGAGACAGAGCCGCTCGCTGAACCGTCAGCTGATGGACAAATGTAAAACAGTCCGTTGGCCATGCCGTTAGCACAATGACAGGTGGAAGCTAACGATATTCTGCTTAAAATATCAGTCGGCAAAACAGAGATGTATAGAAATGTGGAAGTGTGTCGTCTTAGATCACGATAATGAATCCTCATACGACTCGTTTAACAAAATATGTATTCAATGGGCTCAATGGAAAAATGTTGCTTTAAAACCTGTTTATCTCTCGATATGCAGTCGTCTGAACGAATAACATTCAGAGACTGCAGAATTATTCGAATATCTGGAGCTGGTGTTAGGCGAGAAGATAGTGGTAGCTCCTTGGATTCGTATTGCATGAAAGAAAAAAGCTAAACGTGCCATGATTAAGTTTATTGACAAATGGAACATATAATTTCATGAAGCTGTGCAAAATGTATTATCGATTAAATACTGCCCCAGAAAATATTTTTTCAACCTTCACACAGTTCATGGAATCTGACAATACTTCTGCTGGAATCCGATACTGATTAATTTATATCGTGGCAAAACTATAACCGTCAAAGAATGCTTTTGATGAGTATATTCACTCTTCTGAGCTTCATTTTCGTAACTATTTCATGATACTTTGCAAAAAAATATTTAAAGTCTAAAGCTAGGGCTGTCATGCTGTTGTAAGATTTTTTATTTGGTGGATTATTTGTGATTTTTAATTTACTCGCGGTTCAGTGTCACGTAACAGATTAAAACATGTATCTCAGGCCTCCTAAAATACTGCCTAGTTTTCGGGTTGTTGCAATCAAGAATAGAAATTGGGGACGTCTTCGCAGTCCCCTTCGAAGACGGCAGTCTCAAGGTTGAGAGCCAATGTTCTGTATTGGTTCCATAGCGAGAATTAAAGCGTGCCTGTTTCTGTCAGGAAGTCCAGAATTCGATGCCACGGGCGAAATGCTTCCTTCGGAAAAAGAAGATCCAAGCACTTTATATCTAATGAGTGGAACATCAATGTGGCCTGGGACGTAGAGCTTTAAATACTTGCAAGACATTTTTCTAGGGTTCATTCGTGTGTCACTTTTTCTGACATTACTACGATGATATTGGACGAGTTATTCAAGTTCGATGAAATCTTTGCTCATTTAGTTATCGCACAGGTGCTAACATTGCTAAAATTTTGTTCCCAAAGGGTTTGTGCCTGTTAGTTAAATATTGCCTAAAAACAGGCCTATATACTTGCATGTATCATCCCCCGTTTACACCTTGTAGGAGTTATATTCGTGTGTGTTTTTGCTCTGAATCCTTTGACTATTTTGACACTCAAAGAATGAATTATGCATGAGGCGTTCTTGCCAGCAGTGGTTGTAGAATCGTTCTGGTTTGAATAGAATGTGAAGTCATCTTATATCACTAAATACAAGGTAGACAAATATGATGTGTATTATTACAGTACTACTTTCGATATATTGTGTCTGCTGTTTATCAAAGAAACAATGTAAAAAATCAATTGTTTTTAGTTCTAACTGTGGGGTGGTCTAGAGCTCAAGTGGTGTTATTATCCTTTACCCCTCTGAATTGAATCACATTCTGTTTTAACCCTTTATGCCCGACGGTGACGAATTCGTCACACTGAAAAGCAATGCTTATGGTATCAGTAATTAGAAGCACAGAGGCTTTCAAAGGAGTGTGACGAATACGGAACTTGTTCTCTTTACGCTCGGTCAAGTATTGCATCATTTTTTTGAGGTGGCTCGCCAGTAGCAAGACAAACAGTGCAAGGAACTGACGTGTGCTTCTTCGCTGCCGATCGGCGTTGTATATACCGACATGGATGAATTATTAGGCACAGCTAAGTGAATAATTATTCACTTAGCTGTGTTATTAGGTGAGCTACATGCGTGTAATAATTCGAGTGCAGTTATGGATGCATATATGAAACGTTTATGCAACTAACGGTTTGATCTAATAGTGTAAATGGTAAAAATAACGTTTCAAGTGTGTTGACGAATTCGTCACATCTATGCTTCTGTAGAGATAAATGTTCAGTGGCGATTGAGTGATTTCACTGCAGCATGCTACGTTTGTGCTGTCATTTTTAATTTAAATGTATCAAAATCAGTGAATTACTTTGAGATTCTAATCATGATATTATTTTATTTATTTATTCACGAAGATTGTTTTTGTTATAGACAGTTTCTTACGTATCCAATCACTGCAAATATTTTCATATTCTCAGATACTACTCACATTTTTTTTATGTATACTCGTTATTGTCTAACATTTGATTTTACAGTATTTTGCAGATATTTCGATAATTCCAAGATCATTTTATGGAAACATGAGTGTCCACAACGAAGGAATCACAGTTATTTTGAACGGTGATGAAAGAGATGGCTATGAAGATTTTGATAATGTTGCAGATCCTGACTTCATGGTGGATCGAAGAAAAATGGATGAACCAAGCACAAAATTTTGTAACTAGGATTATAGCCCTCTGTAATATTTCCCATTTTTTATCCTTCTTTCTGAATTTCATGCTCTTCAATTTTTTCTATAGTTTCACAAATGATTTCATTCTGTTCCTCATATTTCAGATGACAGCGATGCATTTGATTGAGATTGAAGAGGACTCGGCAGTTGTTATTGAAATACAAGCCCCCGTGAAATACAAGCCCCATGAAATACAAGCCCCCATTTCTACGTTTGCTAAAGTTGAGCCGTTGACCACAGTTTCTCGTNATGTGTCGGTAACTCCTGCATATTTAGGACATGATTTACCTTGTTGTCATGAAGTTCTTCCTCCTGAGCAGCATTTCAAGCATTTCCTGTCAGATGATTTCCTAGATCTAGTAGTCAGAGAAACAAATTTGTATTCAACTCAAAATGATATCAACAAACCTTTGAATGTAACTAAAAAAGAAATGGAGCAATGGCTTGGATTGGTTTGTTATTTTTCGATTAGCAAACTCCCAAGCACGCACATGCATTGGTGCAGGAAGCTAGCATGCATTGCAGACATAGCTGGTGATGTACTGTAATAAGCAGAGATAGGTTCGAAGCAATCAAAAGAAATTTTCATTTGGTGAACAACTCCATGCAAAGTTTTGCGAGCAGCGACAAGTTTTCGAAGGTCCGACCTATGANTAGCATGCATTGCAGACATAGCTGGTGATGTAATGAGCAGAGATAGATTTGAAGCAATCAAAAGTAATTTTCGTTTGGTAAACAACTCCGTGCAAAATTTTGGGAGCAGCGACAAGTTTTCCGAAGTTCGACCTATGATTGATCACTTGCGGACTAAAGTTCTGGTGATTCCAAAAATTCAAAGTCTTTGCGTGGATGAACAGCTGGTTTCTTTCAAAGGGAGATCGTCAGCGAAGCAGTACATTCCTAGCAAACCCAAAAAATGGGGGTATAAGCTTTTTGTTTTGGCAGATGCATGTGGAGTGACGTACGATTTCATTCCATACTCTGGCAAAATAGAACCAGTTGATGACCCTGATGCACCTGACTTGAAACCCAGTGCCAATTCTGTGTTGCATTTAGCTCAAAGCATTCCTGCAAATGTGAACCACCTTCTTTTGGAACAGTGAGAACTGCCAGATTACTTGGGCTGCCACAAGACATAGAACGTCATAAGTAAATCACGATAAAAGAAAGAGGAGCATTTGAAACTGCAAAGCTTACACAAGATAATTCCGAAGCTGTGTACGTGAAATGGTACGACAACAGAGTAGTGAATATGATTTCCACGTTTGCTAAAGTTGAACCATTGACCACAGTTTCTCGTTTTGATTCAAAGAGTAGGACCACCATCGAAGTGCNAGGAAGAGGAGCATTTGAAACTGCAAAGCTTACACAAGATAATTCCGAAGCTGTGTACGTGAGATGGTACGAAAACAGAGTAGTGAATATGATTTCCACGTTTGCTAAAGTTAAACCATTGACCACAGTTTCTCGTTTTGATTGCACCATCGAAGTGCAAAACCCTGATATTTTCAGGTAATACAATCAATCAATGGGAGGAGTAGACCTAGCGGACCAACTTATAACACTCTATAAAATAACTTTGAAATCGAAGAAGTTCTACATGAGGTTTGTACTTCACATGGTAGATATGGCTGTAGTAAACTCTTGGCTCTTGTATAGACGTGATGCCTCGAGCCTCAATTTACAGAAGAAGGATATTTTGGCATTAGCTGCTGTCAAACTCCTAATCGCAATGACCTTATGGAAGCAGGTAAAGTTTGTAAGGAAAGAAAGAGAGGAAGACCTTTTTCTGTTACGGAAATTTGTTCAGAACCCAAGAAGAGCTGCTCTCGCCCAACAGTTTCAGTACAGAAAGATGGGATGGGACATTTCCCGAGGATTGATGAAAAAAGAAATCGCGCTAAAAGAGCAAGCTGCAGCGGTAGAACCAACGTTGTGAGTAAAAAAAGCAAGGTTAATCTATGCTTCAGCAAGAAGTCTAACTGTTTTGAGTCATATCATGAGTGACGAGACAACACCCACATTTTTCGTTAATTAATTGAATGCTGATAAAAAATTTGATACCATTTTGCCTGAAGAAGATGTGTGTCTCATAATTATATTGCCAAAGGATATATNTAAAAGAGCAAACTGCAGCGGTAGAACCAACGTTGTGTGTAAAAAATGCAATGTTAATCTGTGCCTCAGCAAAAAGTCTAACTGCTTTGAGTCATATCATGAGTGATGAGACATCACCCATATTTTTCGTTAATTAATTGAATGCTCATAAAAAATTTGATACCACTTTGCCTCAAGAACATGTGTGTCTCATAATTGTATTGCCAAAGGATATATTTTTGGTGCATGCGATGATTTCGATAAATCCTGCTTGATATGAGCAGGAGTTCAAGATAAATAAAGGATTTCTCATTTATTCTGTGTTTCAATTTATGCACTTGTGCACACTGATGTGACTAATTCGTCACACATTAATATTTTTTTCAACATACATGAAATACACCATTTCAACATATGTGCTCTTTAGTTGGCACCTCTGAAACACAAAAAATGCAACAGATAATTTTATTTACCGCTATAAATTAATTCAGGGCATAAAGGGCTAGAGTTACCTCATTCGTTGCACTATTATAATCAATCAGCTATTAGTTTTGAGACAAGCCTCAGGAGCCACCGCCACCACCCTGCTTCTGTAGCAACATCTTTCTACATATGAGTGACTATCCACATCAGCTAGAGAGGTTACATCTCTTTACGTTGAAATAAACATAGGTCCCATGTCTATTGTTTCCGATTCTTTTCGGTAGTTGATCATCGCCGTTTAATCATAAAATAAAACGATTGTTTACTTTCACAGGAATAGTAATAACTCGATATAAAGAAAATTATAAGCATTATTTTTCTTGTTCTTCTATCCTCCCGTCTCCGGTATACTTCAGTAAATATCACTTCCAAAAATTTTAAAAAGTTCAAATAAGTCTAACAAAATACGGAAATGCCTAGCATGTGAAGCCCTACAGCCACAAGTTAACAACATAGACTCGACATTTTTGTCCCCAGCCTAAAAAGTTTATGTGGGCACTGACTTATTGAAGGCTATCGAGTCCGCTGTAGAGCGTACGATCCCGTCCAGGCTCTTGGCTGCCTCGGCCTCCAACTGCGAACAAGGAGAAGTGAAGCTGCAATTTGCCGAGAGAAGTAAGAAGTTCTCTTATGCTAATTAGGCTTGAAAGCGAAACGAGTTATTCGAAATAAGTCAGTCGGTGCCGATAAGATCAACTTGAATGAATAGCTAGCAAAAACAGTCACAAAGCTAATACAATAATTTCAAAAAGAAAGTATCTAAAAAAACACCCAAAGCTAATGAGAGTTACTATAAAAAGTTACTCTAAAACAGAGCGAATTACTCAAAAAAATTGAAAATGTTTGAACTATGCAGAAACAAGTGATGCTCCAAACAGCATCGCATAGATTGTCCCTTGTTTCTCTGAGATCACTTGCAAAATTGGTAAGATAAATCAACCAGCTTCTGATACATAGACAAGACGTGCCTACCTTTTCTTGTTCCAGAGCTTGTCTCCTCAACTCGGCTTCCTGTTCGTAAAGGGCTTTATATTTTTCCTTCTGCTCCTTAGCGATGATTTTCGTGATGGCCTCATAAGAATAGCCCTGTTGGGAGAGCTGGACCACGCGACCAAGCTTCGACGGGCCCGTCCCAATGGTTTTCTCATCAACATCTTGGTGAAATTTCTGGAAAAAATGACACGGGTTCATGTCATGTCCATACTGAAGTGTGAATGTTAAGATGAGGGGCGTCTTTAACTTTTTTGACCGGGCCTCAACTAATCATCCATGAAACTTAGATGCATATATGGTAGTGGTAAGGATAGCAACGCTGTAGTAACTCGGACTGTCTCGCACCGAAAGAGGAGGGACCATTCAGTACGGACTTCGGAAAACGGGGAATCTATGCACAACTCGAGTTCCCACAGAAGATCCCCAGCGTTTAGAAACAGCAAGTTAAGAAGGAAGAGGAAGAAAAGATAATATCAACAATCAGCAAATAAGGCATGAAAATAGAAAGAAGCAAAGAAAGATTACCTAACAGTGCCCCCCAGGGTCACCAGTCCCCATAGAACAGGATAGACAAGCCCAACTAACCTAACCCTACTACCTATGGCCTATCCCATGCTCCCCTGAGGGGGAAAGAAATATGGAATATAGTCAAATGTCTTCCCCTCGCAACAAAAAGAGCTTTGTTTGATCCGTCCAAGTTGTAAGTTCAACAAATTCAATTTTTATGAGGTATCTGTTAAATTAATCAAATACACTTCGCCACCAACGGCTGGCAGCTTTTCATTTTAATCTTGTCCATCAATAAAGCAATATAATTGTCAATACCCCTATTTTTTATTCATTACCATTCAGAAAATTTATAACAGAAGCAATTGATAGGATGTTCATCAGATTTATTCATGTTCTTCAAGGCTATCCAAATTTTTCACCACAATGCGTTTGTGTTTTTCAGATGCTTTGTTGCTGGAAAACGTTCTGTTCAATGAAAACCTGAGAAATGGCTACTTCTCAAGAAGAAGTACAACGTGTACAAAGGTTTATTTAATGAAAATTGTACAAGCAGGCAACCAAAACGCCAGGATTCCTTTTAGCAGACATCGACCGCCGCCTACGGTAATTCGTGACAGTCACAAAAAATTATGGGGATGTGGACAGCGTTGGGAAAAATAAATCGACAACGACAATATCCTGATGAAAACTTCAATCGTGTGAAACAAGGCTTCGTAAGTTTTCCTACAAAGTACCAGTCCTTCAGAGTTTTTCTTCCATGCTGAAAACATCGTCTACCGAACAAAGATGCGCGACACACACCGCCTGGAGCTGAGATCACTGAAGCCAGTGCCCTCAATTCTGCCAACCTGCCAAGCAATCTATTACCGTCTGGATGTGCTTTGTAAAATTGTGGCGCCCATATAGGGGTGTATTAAATAAGGCAAAAAAATTTCAATCCCCACTCCTAATTTTCCAGTAACTTCCACAAATTTATCCTTCCATTTGCTCTGGTATTAAATTTTTAGAATTGTATAGACTTTATGAACTGTCTGAATGGCATGAACTTTTCAAGCAATCGCACTTTAAAGGGCGATCAATTAAAAAACTCAAACTAGAAAATGTATCATACAGAACGTTTAAAAAAACAGCTGAAGATCGTACAAATTTTAGCATATCAAATCAAAAAGAGTCCCAATAGTCCCATGGGATTCGTTGCAAGACGCCCAGGCCATTCCCACACAGAAAACAATGCGAAGGTAAGAGGTAGAACTCAAGATAGACCAGTAATCATTTTTATTCACAGTGATACCTGGAGATATACCTGAACAGCATCAAGTTCCTCATGTACGCCAACAAAAAAGACTGGCAGCAAATGTTTATGATGCAAATATCAAAGGGCGATTGAATCCAGTGTGATTGACTGATTATATTGTCAGTTCGTTTACAGCTCAAAATCTACAAGAAATGTGGCCCAAAAGAGCGTAGAGAAGAAGGGACCATTTACTATGGACTGTAGAAAACGCTGAATCTATGCACAAACGTGTTCCCACACAGGATTCCATACGCATAAAAACAGGAAGTAGGAAAAAGTAAGAAAAAACAAAGAAGAGATAGTGAAGAAGGCATGAAAACTGAACGAAGTAAAGAAGGCATGAAAACTGAACGAAGCAAAGAAGGCACGAGAAACAAAAGCACCTATAACTGAGGTCACTTAACAGTGCTGCTCTGCTGTCGCGAGTCTCCGTAGCCTAGGATAGACAAACCTAACCTAACCCTACTGCCTATCTTACTGCCCCGTAGTATGGACTCGGTCAATAGACTTCACCCAGGAGGAAAAACTTGGATGTATTCAAGAATCAATTGGTGAACTTCCTAAACTACGAGTTTTTGAAAGTACGCTGTTCTGATAACTGTTGAAAAACGTTAGAACTGGAGACTAACCTTGAGTAAATTTATTTGAGATTTTAAATTTAACGAGTAATGGATTTCGAAAAGTGCAGAAGAAGAGGATCCAGAGTATTTTGAGACCTCTGTTTAATACTTGGGTTACTCATGAATGATTCAAGGATGATTACAATGACGAATACACACCTGGAAATGTTCCTCTGAAGGCATGATCATCTTGTAGAGGATGTAAGTACCAAAGCCGAGGATGCCTGTCCGCACGACGGCCTGGCGGTACTTCAGAGGGATGGACATGACGCTCTCACGGGCTCTGGACCGGCAAACCTGCGCAAACATCTTGCACGTCAGGCACGAGGTCGAATCGTAATGCAAACATGGCTTCTATGCAACTCATTACAGCCTTATTAACTATCCCTTGTTACGTACATATGCATAAATACTTTCATAAAAGCAAAAAAACAGGCCAAGCCTGAAACAAAACTACAGAACTGAAGTGACACCGTGAAGTTTTCATCATATTTCAATTCTACGAGACGACAAAACATTGAGAAAAATAGCGAGTACTGATAGAAGTACAAATAGAAATCATGATTTATTTAGTTTTTGTGCCGTAAGAGATTTTGCAAATGTATCGAGCTGATAAGTAGAAGTATTAAGGAGAGCTGAGCTTCAGTAACTCGGCTTATCTCGCACTGAAAGAGAAGGGACCATTTAGTATGGGCTTTGGAAATCAGGGAATTTATGCACAGGATGATGTGTTTTCACACAAGATCTACAGAGATTATTAAAAATACACACGGAAATGATAAAAAATATCAGTAGAGAAGGTATGATGAAGGTGAGCACGGAAGATAGAAGTCCCAAGGGATGGACGAACCTAGCTAATCTAACCCTATTGGCTAGGCCTATCCTATAGCCCCTGAGGGGATCTAATACAAAATCCTCATGAGGAGGCAACACAGCCGACTACTTCTGCCTTGCTGATCCATGCTCGGGTATTTCAAATAAATGACACTCCTTTTTATCCATATAATAGTTTTTGAAGTTCACAACAACACATTATTTAGGTATATTAGTTGAATACATACCGTAAAACATGAATTATTTCAAAATCCAACACAAAAACTGAAACATCACCTCGGCGTCTATTTTGAAGGCCAAATTTTGCTCGTTGTCAACTTCAAAGGAATGAAAATAACCATTTCATGAGAAACCTAACCTAGGTATGGACTTTGATCGGCATAAGCTAAGGAATAACAGTTTAATGCACATAAAACTGCACTAGTTCTTGACTGTGACATAAGCTATTAGAACGCGAAACATTCACAAAAACTAGCAGAAAAAGTTTATACCACTTCAGTGGTCCCCCTCCATTTTGAAAACGAAATTTCGTTCGTTTGTTGTTAACTTTAGAGGAATGATAAAATCCATGCCTGAGAAACCTAACGTACAGACTAACTCGCGATAGTTTGCGAAATTACTCTTTTATATGCACAAAATAAAATACGTTATTAGTGGTAATAAATCACAAACACGGAGGAGCCCAAGGTAGCAATAAACAACTTATCAGGATGAAAGCTGTATCGAAAGTGGCCTTCGCTAGCGAAGGCTGAAATACACACGTGCATGTCGTTTCTTTTAGTTGTCCTGCGAGTAAGCGTGTATTATTGCTACCTTGTAACGCACCTTCAAATTTATGGAGAAAAACAAGACGGAAAGCAGTTACTCAAAATAAAAGATACTAGCAGCATATACACTACTCGACAAATGTCACTAAATACCACGACATATTTTCATGAACGAAAGATACTAAACCGTGCTAATCAGTGTTTTTCCTTTTTCCTAGTTTTCATGCGTGCGTACAACGACAAAGCTACCTTCCAATTAAATTATCTCAAATTCGTGCACTAACTTCTTTTCAACTTATAGCTAACGAAACAATTTGAAGTGTATGATGAGAAAATTAAGAGTAATATGAATTCTCTCTAAGTCACTGATTAGGTCCACGCACACTTCAGTGAGGAAAAACGGGAAAAAGAATTAAACACTGAAGCTCTCCTCCGAGGCCCTAGAAAACTTACTTGGAGGAGCCTGACTCGTTAGTTGCTGGCTTGCGGCGCGGGAGCGTCCAGGGCAGCCCAGGCAGCCTTGTCCAGCTCTCGAGCCTTGCTCTTAGAGTTAACGGTCTCGCCGACCTTGTAGAACGCTGCCATATAGACATGACCAAGTAGCATTATTATAAATATTACTAGTACACGCGTCCCGCCAATAATGACGGAACATATATAAATTCCTTAAAATCTCTCCTTATTTACTGTTAACCTCATGTGAAATAAGGTAATTTTCTGTATCACTAACAGACTGCCTTCCTTGACACAGTCTCACAGATTTGGGAGGTGTTTGCGAAAATCTGAACCGGAGAATTTATTCCTAATTCCTTAAGACGCAGACATGAAAAAGGTACACAATCAGTATCATTAGGTTTGATCATAGGTTAGCTTCAAGCTCCCTGGCCACACGGAATGCGATCTCAAAAACATAAAGAAAGGAGATCATTCAGTATGGACGGAAGAGAACGAGGAATAATATACAAGGTATGCTCCCCCACAGGATACTCTGCGCAGAGAAACAACAAGTTCATAATGAAGATAAAAAGACAGAAGAGATGGCTAAGAATGTGTGAAAATTAAAAGAAGCAACGCACGAAAGACAGAAGTCCCTCAAGCTCATCAGAAGCTGATATAACCTAAAAGTGCTCCTCACAGGTCTTCCATCTCCATAGCATTCGATACACAAACCTAACCTAACTCTATTGCGTATCCTATACGCCCCCAAAGGGGACCAATTTGCTGTACGCCTCCGCGGTTCACCTTTCGCAGTTTCCGTGAATAGCGAATTCGAAAAAAGTATTAATCTACAATAAAATTAGGGACCCCTCCCATGCCAATAAATGTTGAGTGCCACCAAATCGGTTATCATTATAAAGAAAGTTCTTGTTTAATTATCAAATTGTTCAGACGGCAAATTAGGTTCGCACAGAGACGACGCGTTAGATGCCTCTCAAGCTCAACAACAGTGAAATTAATTAACAAATTTCACACAGAGAAAGTTCTCAACCCCAACTTTGCTCAGCATTGGTTGTTTTGACATCACGAAATAAATGTAAATATGTGTGTACTTATTCAAATTCGAAAGCTGTTATGACCACATAATATTTTAGTGAAAGTAGTTTTCGTTTGAGTTCATTATCAAAACTTGAGTTTGTTGAGTACAATAGGCTTTTTTACCTAATATTCACCAGAACAATCGCATGGAAATTTGTATAATAATCAATGCATATTAAACAAACTGAGATAAAAACAATTGGTACGGCATACCAGTATATGAGACCTGATCCATGAATAACCTGACTGGTGCAATGAAAACACTACAGCATGTGCTACTAATATGGCATTTCACCGCCAAAATAGCCTCCTTCGATAGTCACAAATTTGATGCAACGAATTCCACTGACGAAAGCACTCCAAGAATTTATACTTCGTGATAATATCATCTGTTCGCATTTCCTTCAATTTATTCGACATTAATAAAATTTCCTCTCAAACTGAAATTGATTTACGGATGGAGGAAAAAACAGCACGAGTAAAATTTAAGGATTCGATGGCTGCCAGACCCGAGGAATGTTGCTCAGCCAAAAACTATAAAACAAGTTATGCCCCCAACCAAACGAGCAAGTGCGTAGTCATGGTAAAATGTCACGCACCAGATCAATGTAATTTTTCAATCTTCCAACGAATTAGTCTCCCACAAACGCCACAACTTGTCGCAACAGTAGGTACTTTAAACAGTCTGGCACAGCTGCACACGAGAGGGATATTTTACTCGGTATTACTGGTTGCAAATCTTATAAAACGTTACACTGAAGACATTTTTTTGTTATATTGTAAACTTCTGAACAATTCCTACACATTTTTTAGTAATTCATTTACTGTACAGAAAACTGTCTTGTTTAGGGCATGTATTATTTATATGAC
>VOMN01004635.1:0-28642 GCA_014899125.1 Orchestia grillus | reverse complement strand
GTAGCGCCTGTGTTGCTGTAGCGCCTGTGTTGCTGTAGCGCCTGTGTTGTTGTAGTGCCTGTATTGTGAAATTACAAGAATATTGGAACACTGCTATACGTTTGTGAACACTAATATTAAATAGTAATTTTTGTTGTAAGATTTGTTTTTCTTTAAAATTGAAAGGAAAGAAGCAGAGCTCTTGTGTTGCTCTATTGGTGCTGTGAAGCTTCACTAAGTATACGTAGTAATTTTGTTTTGACTCATCCCGGTAACATGCTGCAGTGAAACATCTCATATTTAAATACATATATAATAGTTTTTCTACTGTTTTCTGCATCTTTACGAGTAGCCTGTGTTTTAAGGCGTATACATGTAGAGTATTTGCTTGCATGCCACATTTCTAAGAAGCTACTGCGACGCCTCGACAGGGCACAAACCGTGTGGACGCCCCCCCTCCTGCGCTGCAGACATTTGCTGGGCCCCCTGGCCCACCGGGGCCCCCTGGGCCTCCTGGCATACCCGGTGTGTCTGAGGGAGAGAACGGCCAGCTGTACGTGCCTGTGCCTGGACCGCCTGGACCACCTGGACCGAAGGTGTTTCTTTGAACCTGTTGCTTACACTGAATTGGGACAAAATGTGCCAAATAATTCATTGGTTCATTTTTTCCTGACCTTTTTGTGTATCTCTGAAATAATTTGACTGTATTTTCGCACCTCGTACAGATTTATAGTCGCTCAAAAATTAGGAGCTGTATGTTTACCAAATTTTACCCGCCAAAGAAAATTTCTTATCATATTATCTGAACATTTAACGTATTTCTCACGTAACCGCCAAAATACCATGTATGTACAGCACTCTAGACTGGCAATCCTGCATTGGAGCGTGTGTACGTAAGTGCGCCTACGCAGCTTGACGTAAATCACACTCAAAAGGAATTTGTGAAGTAAAGATAGAAACTCCATTAATTCCAACATAATTGACGTATAGGACGCGTATTTCGTTGGGTTTCCGATGCCCTGCTACTACTGACGCGTGAGGAATTTGAGGCTTAAGCTTACTTTACCAAGGGAAGCACTCCGTGGTTCCGCAAAAATCTTTTTACCTCAGCCGGGAATCGAACCCTAACTTCCCAGCTGTGAGCGTGATGTGACATCTGCGCGCCGTGAAGCCAAAACAATACAAAAATTCTACGCGGACTCTCACCCGCAGTCTAGAGTTATCCTCACGAGTCACATGGCAGGGGCCTGGTGGCCTTTAATTTGAAGGTGGGAATGTCTTCCCCACATTAGGCGGCAGGTTGTTTTCATGTCCCTCACTGTCGACAGGGTGACCCCGGTCCCGCCATAGAAGGGCCCCCCGGACCGCCTGGCGCCCCCGCTGTGGGAGGTGCTGTCGTCGCTGTAGGTCAGTGTGCTGCTTCGGTATGTCATGTTTTGTGTTGCGCGTTTTTAGAGTCAATTTATTTGTAAAAATTCTCATGTTTTAGAATTCAATTCAAAGATCAAGCGCATGTTTCTGCTGACTTAAAAGTGCGAAATCCGTTAACGTATTTTCCACAGTATAACTTTTGAACCGTAGTATCCATAATTATCCCTAATTTCCGACTCCCAAGTATTTTAACATTTGTTCTATAAGTTTATGGACGAGGCGATGGAAAACTGACAGTGGGTCGGGCTGACAACTGTGCGGCGCTTGCGCTGCGAAGTCGCCATTTCTCGCCATCGCCATACCTGTCTCGCCGCTCGCTGAAATTTCAGTCGTTTTAACTTATTTACAATAATATTATTCAGCCTTTAATACGGTAACGCAAAATCGTCATGAGTTGTTACCTTCATATTTAACCTTAAAGTAGTAAAACTCAACTTTTTTTAGAGTTAAATAGGTCTTGGTGTTCGATGTTGATTCTTCTTTTGAATGAAGTAGCAGCCTCTTCCGAAGAGTCCCCTTTTCCTTAACGCTGCGGCAGCTCTCTTTGTATTCTAGTTTATTTTATTTTAGCGGCGAGGGAATCTTTGTGGGTGGCGGCGAGCATGCCAGCAGCAGCAGTCCACTTCTCCGTGCCTCGGTACAATAATATTTGAAGCACATCCATTCAAGGCTAAAATATTTGAGTATGAGGAGCCCGCAATGTTCTTACGTCATCATCATTTACGTGCGTGCAATGAAGACTAACTTCATTGTTGCATAAAATCTTTGTCATTCGTCTTTAGTCTTGCATACTGATCATCACCGTTGCAATTATTCATTTCCAATTTTTTTAATTCTCTCATGTATTCCTTGAACATTTTCCGTACGTTTTTTGACTGTCCTTGTTCTCACACTCACCTGACCAGCTCCCTCTCTGTCTGAGCTTTCCTGATTATGTCTGAGCCTCCCTGATTATGTGAGTGCCTTTCTCATGTTGTCTGGACCTTTCTAATTTTGTCTGGGCCATTGCAGGTCCCCCCGGGCCCCCAGGGCCTCCAGGACCTCCAGGAGGTTCCAGTTCCGAGGGCCCCAGCATCGTTCCTGGCGCAGTCACCTTCGTCGACCGGCCGACGATGCTCAAGGTACAGCAGGCGGGCCTGTAGTACAGCAGGCGGGCCTGTGGTACAGCAGGCGGGCCTGTGGTACAGCAGGCGTGCCTGTGGTACAGCAGGTGTGCCTGTGGTACAGCAGGCGTGCCTGTAGTACAGCAGGCGGGCCTGTGGTACAGCAGGGGTGCCTGCTACAATCGTAATCAATTCAACAGCCTGACATGTAGAGTGAATTGAAGCAATCAAACAAGATTTTAACAATTTTTCAGTTATGGCGTTAAAGCTTCCAAAGCCTTCGCACATTTGCTAATTCTATTGCAATAACAAAATATTTTCCGTACATTTATTCATGAGTTGGGGAAGGTCTTATAGCTACCAAATAAGGCGCTCGCTGCAAGTAGTCTCACTCACCCCCTATGGGGGCGATACCGGGCCCCGCACGGCCCGCGGCTCCGCGAGCAGCGCCGCCGCCGCCGTCCGCAGGCCCCGCTCTCTACGACCCGTCCCGTGATTGGCCCTCACACCGCCTATGTCTTTGTGCACGTCATCAGGCAGAGATCAGGCGCTTAGGGTTATTTCTAGAGCTTCTGTTATTGTCAAGTTGGATTGGCTTATTCTGTGAGGCACTAGAGTTGAGGATGGATGAAAATAGACTCGCGTGGCTTGGAAATTCTATCAACAAAAATGAGTGAGGTAATATGAAGGTGGACGGACATTACATCCCTGTGCTTCCAGGCACAAACTCTTCAAGGGTTTTATCAAACTTTTGCCACCGTGCAACACTGATTTTAGATTATAAAAGCAGTCCATAATGCATTACTGTAGGGGCCTCATACCTACATTCACAGCACTTTAAAATATCCTGGCTGGAGGCTTATATACGTACGTATAAGTAGGTAGGACATATCCATCCCAACAATGCACTAATGCGTTAATACATAGACGATAATCACGGTGTCGCGCCTTAAATTGTCATTTTTTGTTTATTCTTCACTGAAAATTCAACTTTTTGTGCAGATGAGCGGCGCAACACCTGTGGGGGGCATGGCTTTCCTGCTGGACGAGGAGATCTTGTTGGTCCGAGTGTCGGAGGGCTGGCGCTATGTGCAGGTGATGGTGGCCGTCACGGGGTGGTGGTGTTGTGTGCTGATGGTGTAACGTGGTGGTGGCCGTCACGAGGTGTAGGTTACAGCTACCTTGATGGTGTAACGTGGTGGTGGCCGTCACGGGGGATATTGTCACGGGGTGATGGTGTTGTGTGCTGATGGTGTAACGTGGTAGTGGCGGTCACGTGATGAGAGTAACGGGATGAGGACACGACATCAATAACATGCTAATGACCGTAACAATGCAATAATAACGCGATAATAACAATAACAGTGCCAGTCGTTGAGAAGGTGTTGAGCAGACACGTGGGAGGCCGAGTGTCCACTGGAGACGTGCGCCTCATATTAGCTTCTTGAAGGTGTCACGTCTCGTGCGACGGTGCTATTTTTCTAATTATGAATTGAACCTCGGGCGAGTCCCTTCACAGGAAACGTGTTAATTTTATATTGAGGATCGAAATTTTGTTGTGTGGAGCTCGCTGTCTCTTGATTGAAGCAACTTTTGTTTCAGTTGGGTCCCGTGGTGCCACTACCGGCACCCACTCCTCCCACGGCCCCCACCACCTCCACAACAGAGCCCCCCGTGTCCCCCAGCCTGGAGGTCGACTCCCTCGTCAACGGGAAGGACGGTCCTGTGGTGGGTGTTTGGCTTACAAAGCATCCTGGCAAATAGAACAGGACCATCTCACGGGCCACAGAAGCCCTCGTAATGTAAGGGTGCCTCGAGGCGCTACGTAAGCGCTCCATTCTTCGAAATTGTCATGGAATCGAACGCTTTCGCTGTTCGAAAATCTCATGATGAAGACATGTCAAGCCTGTATCTGTATGTGAAATTTGTGCATAAAAAAGACACCTTAATATAAATTCCGACACAGTTGACAGCAGTTTGGTTGACACAGTTGACAGCACCGTTGTGCTGTCACTGCCTTATGTTCACTGACGCGTGAGTGGTGTAAAGAATGTGATGTTTATGCTTCTTTTTCCAAGGGAAGCACTCTGTAGCTCCATGAAAATACGTTATCTCAGCCAGGAATCGAACCCTTGTTTCCCCACTTGTGAGCGAAACGCGCTACCAGTGCACCACAGAGCCCTCTCGTAAATACATCGTCTACAGGGCCCTCTAATTCCTGCCACTGGCGCTGGGCTGGCTATCTCAACACAATTCATCACTGCTCTTAAGTCGCCAATTAGCTCAAAGTTTAGCACTGAAGAAAATGCCAACGAAACTAATCGTTTTTAATCGAAAGCGATTCGAAGCCCCAGCTTCGTGAACAGTTTAAAAAAGATTGTGCAAAGAACAATCTTTTTTCTTCGTAGAACCTTTTACGAGCTGATGATGGAGCTGGCCATCGACATGTTTACGATTAAAAACGATTAGTTTTATAGGAATTTTCTTAAAATTTAAACTTTTAGCTCGCCATCCCTGCATGGCAGCAAACGCGAGGGAGCAGCGCGGGCACAGCGGGCTCTGTGGCTCTCGTGCTGCGCATGAACATGGCGGTCGTGTGCATACGGCAGAGCTACGTACAGTTAGCAATTGAACCTTAAACCTCATGACCGAGAAATATTTGTAAAACTGTGCATTGTTCTCTCGTTGTCTTCTTCATTCGTCAACCCGAGTAATTGATGTGGAAATGTCTGTTTTTGCAATGAATTGTTGCGATGTGAGTGAGAACGTAGTAAGGGTGTAGAGCCGGCACTGCCACCGTAGCCTGAAGTCTGTCCCGATGTTCTAAAGACTGTCATTCTCCCTCGTATCCCTCACGCTGCTCAGCCCGGCTACCCTCACATGGTGAGTCTCCCCCCGCCTGCTTCGTGTTACCCTGATGACCTCTTTGTCCAAAATTGTGTTTCCTTCGTTTGCTCTTGTTAGCCCGTGACAAACCTCATTTCTTACGAGAAGTGGTCGCTGCTGATTTCAAACTAGAAATGCCCATTTTTTATATCATCTCAGTTCGTGAATCAAAGCATGTTGCAGGTAGTTCCGCCAGAGTTCCAACTGTCCAATGATTAATTGTCATTATGTGGAACTGTGTTGCGTCTTACTTATGCATAACTCAGGTCATAGCGAAAGCGCTGCCCTCCCAACAGTGGCGGCCGCTGGCGAGAATTGACTGTCTCTGTAAAATCTGTGGCATGGCACCACGAGCCCTGCCTCTGGTGGGGCGCTCCCGTGCTCCTGTTGTCCTTTGTTGCATCATCGTCCTGACCGCTTGCCATTCTACTTTTGTTAGAACAACAATTAGAATTTGTCGGTGTGAGGAGTTTTCATTTGAATCATGCACTCGTAAATTTTTGTTGATGTACAGTAAAAAATTTGTTATCCGATTAGGGCACCTCCCGAGCTCTGTCAGACACCCCAGTATCAGTTAAACTCATCGTATTTTTGGCCTGACTTCATATTGACTTTACGCTGACGCCTCTTTGCCTCACTGATCTTTTGAAATATTTTCTCTTCTCTTTGCCTCACTCCTTAGTCTTTCATTATGATGCACATGCCAGTGTTTCATAAAACTTCAATTTTTTATGAAATAGTACTGTTTGCTACATCAGAGTCTGCACTTTTAATAATAATGACACTGTCATAATAGTGGATCACTTCACTGTGTTGTAAAACTCTATTATTCGCCCTCAATAAAGTCCCCGCGTTTACCATTCATGACACGGGAAAGAGACACATGACGTCATGAGTGCTCTGGTGTGCAGCTGCGTCTGGCCGCCCTCAACACGCCCTACACGGGCGGTCTGCGGGGCATCAGGGGTGTCGACTACTCCTGCTACCGACAGGCACGACAGGCCGGACTCAAGGGAACTTTCCGAGCTTTCCTCACTTACCGGACCCAAAACCTGGACTCGATCGTCCGCTACAGCGACCAGGAACTGCCGGTCGTCAACACGAAGGTACATATCCCTCAGCTCTGCTGCGTCTCCTTCGGGCTTAATTGTCCACGTGAACTTAGATAGGATCGGGGCGAGTGGATCTAGGGGTCCGCCTCACACGAGCAGTAAATGGGAAATATCTCCGACCTCCAACGAGGGCCATAAAGACTGACTTAGCGGGACTAAAATTAAAAAATGATGCTCTTCTTGGACCCCATTTCCGTGTTCTTGTACACTGCACCTGACGCTAAATGAGGACAGTGTCCTCTCGGTGACTGATTACTCTATGGTGCACCTCGCCAGGCATTTAAATTCAGAACACATCGCCGTACGCTTAATTTGCTATTAGTCTTTTTTGATAGGTGAGTTAATGAATTGGTAGGTGAGACTTTACCTGGACGTGAGAGAGCCCTTATTAAGGTGTAATATATCTGTGGTCTTCAAATGATGCACGTCGTTAAGTTCATCATTTCGTTAAATGATGGCTGACGTTTTTGTCTCTTCTAGGGCCTTGGTGTATCTAAATAATTTAAATTTATTTACATTTGTGAGTACCTGTTTTCGTAGATCATTTGAATAGATTTTTACCAGAGTGAATTAAAAACTGCAAAAACGTTACCCAGTACAGTAGTTCGAAGTTTTTACTTCATCTCGCACTAAGTTATTAGTTATTCTAGAGAACATTCTGTTTCGAATAGGGTCGATTCTTTATTCGTAGTATAATAGCCATGAAGTTATTCACACTTTGTCAGTTCGTAAATCCGTTGCTTTGGTTTTCTCTCCCAGGGCGAGGTTCTGTTCAACAGCTGGAGAGACATCTTCTCGGGTGCGGGAGGCCTCTTCTTCCAGAAGCCGCGCATCTTCAGCTTTGACGGGAGAGACGTTCTGCACGACCCCGCCTGGTGAGCCCGGCCCCCCCTTCCCCCCTCTCGCTCTCTCGTCAGCTGACGAGACCGGCTCGAAATTTCAGTTTTAGATTGTGCACACAAATGAGGCTTGGGTGCGGACAAATGTGCATGAGCAGATCATGTCATTCTGCTCGTGCCTGGGACTAAGAATATACTCAGTATTCCCTTGTGTATGTTCTTAGCGTTTTCTTATTTAATTTGTTCTCCTTGTATTCCAATTCGGAGGGCTAGCGTATATTCATCAGTCCTATTTCTTCATGTAGACAGGGGTACGTTACTGTGCCCCACAGGCCCCAGGAGCACATTACATTACCATGTCCCACAGGCCCCAGAAGTACATTACATTACCATGTCCCACAGGCCCCAGAAGTACATTACATTACTGTACCCCACAGGCCATAGAAGTACATTACATTACCATGTCTCACAGGCCCCAGAAGTACATCTGGCACGGTTCCAGCCTGAAGGGAGAGCGCGCCCTCACCGCCTACTGCAACGGCTGGAACTCGGACTCGGCCAGCGAGGTGGGGCTGGCGTCTTCGCTACTGAAGAACCGCCTCCTGTCACAGGAGAGGCTGGGCTGCAATAACGTGTTCGCCGTGCTGTGCATCGAGGCCACGTCACACAACAACGAGGCCCTCAGCAGGCACCGGCGCAGCACCTCCCCTACCCTCGTAGGCAACAACTCCCCCAGACTCTCAGGGGTCAGGTCTATGAACCCCACAGACGGAGGTGACGATGGGGACAGCGACGACATGCTGTCTCCACAAGACCTGGAGGACCTGCTCTCAAACCTGGACAATGAAATATCGTCGCAGCGACCTGACAGCTACGCTGATCGCTCCAGCGACGGTCCTCCTGCTGTTGATGGCAGCCGGCCTCAGGAGACCTTCCAGAACAAAACTAATGTTGAGAAACCTAAGAGTTCCTGGTGGTTTTGGTAATGCTTACCTTCTTTTAAGTCAAGTCAATTAACTTATTAATCTACTTGCTCTACTAATATGAGGTTGTTACAAGACTCGAGCGTAGTTTTCTTTTACTTTATCAATCATGGATAGGGCATTTATGCTAATTTATCTTTTTTGTTTCTTTCTACACTTATACACTACAGCACCTCGTCGGACTCCATACGGCACTAATCTCTGATAAGCGAAATTTAAAACGAGGTAAGTTGGCTTGGCTGGAGCCAAAACTGAAAGCTGGAAGTGTAGTTTGGTGAAGATCTGCCCTGCCATTCTATTTTACTTAATTTGCTCCAAAAATGGCTGGCAAAATATGTCACTCTCTCTGGGTACGGTCTCAGAGACCGTAGCTATAAATGTGGATTACTAGTTTAATTATGTTTAAATATTACTTGATATTTTTAACTAATACATATTATAAAAAAATCTTGTTGCCAACGTATGCCTGATTGGGCCTTTTATTATGATTGGTTTAAAAAACCACGGAAGTTTATCGTACCACCCAGCATTGTGTTCTCTCTGTAAGATTGTCATGGTTCAAGAACTTTGTCAGACAAGTTTATTTGCATTTATGGTTGTAAATAATAACTTCGTATCAATTTTAGGGACCTAATGCTACCTCTGTTGAGTTACCTTGCCCGGCTCGAGACTCAAATTATTTCAGTCCCCCTTTCCCTGCCCGAGGCTAAAGAAGATTGTGTCTGCGTTAGAAAACGGAACTAATGCAATTCGTTCGGGTGTGTAATGGTGTCAACACTTGAGCTGCTCTGCATCTTTTTTCAGTTAAACTTCTACCGCGGCGTCACTACTTGCAGATTTATTCTCAATTATATATCGTTAAAATTTTAAGATAAGAGTAAATAATCGTCTTTTGTCGACTTTCTGGTGCTTAATTACAGAAAATTTTATTTAGAAAAAAAATTGAAAAGGATTTAGTCCTTAATTAAACTTCGATTATAAATTTCTGCAAATTATTCTCATAGCAGCGAATGCGTCCTGACAACTATCCACAATCTAACTTTTGTGTTTCCCAGTTGAACGCAATCCTGGCCACCGCAATGGAATATTTCTAATGACAATTTTTCGCTGCATTCTGTGGCCAGTCGCCCGCTCCCACTGAGATTAATTAATGGAGTCTCGTGCGGCAGACGCCCTTTGTTGATGGCTGTTGTGTTGGTCCTAAGAAATCTGTGTAATTTCTCAGCTACATTCATCCTTCAGATTTAGTGAGCGAATAGAGCTGGGTTTAAGGACAGCAACCGAGCTGCGAATGAGCTCGGGTCAGGGAACTGGAGGCGGCGCTCGTGCTGGTGCTGCTGCCGGTCAGGCTCGAGAAGAAGGTCTCCCGCACGTGTACATAAGTGCCGCCCTATTG
Source organism: Orchestia grillus (assembly GCA_014899125.1). Taxonomy (NCBI): domain Eukaryota; kingdom Metazoa; phylum Arthropoda; class Malacostraca; order Amphipoda; family Talitridae; genus Orchestia; species Orchestia grillus. Next base: position 18,913 of record VOMN01004635.1, on the reverse strand, counting down.
GTCGAGTCTTCCGCGACGTCCTGTGTGCTCTCGAAGAGTTCCTGTATTCGTTGTCTGTTCAGTGTGTCATTGTTTTTTTTTTTGAGCTTTAACTATATAGATGTTTCATTATAACGTTTCTGTAGTTTAATTATTTTAAAATCAATCGCTATCATTTGCGATTGATTTCCTTCATGATTCTTGTCAGAAGTCAATTCATGCTACACTTAAAGTATCTGTAATGAGATCCATTTATGTTGTAAATCGTGCCCAACTGGCTACGTGTGCTGCCTTTGTTGAAGCGATAAGATTTTTTCATTTGTTTAAGCGATTCTTTATTTAGTTTTGCTTCAGATTATTTCTACGCTCCTATCTTCGCCGAGTTGTCCTGGTGAATTGCTTGTCCATTACTGCCCTCTCGGAACTGCTTTGAGGCAACCAGCGTTTCAGACCTGCTCTCTCGAGAACGTTTTAATGTGCCCGGTCTCGTCAGCGAACACGACGATCGCAGCGTTGCTCCAGAGCGTCGCTTAACACGTTGGTTGCGATGATGCTATCTTCCTAGGGGCAAAACGACCCACCGGTGGGTCGTATCGCAGTCAATGTGTTAATACCCAACGGAGGGCTTGCTACACCCACACGGTCCTCGTGTTATTCCTTTGTTGACCTTGTGCCTTCTTTTTCTCTTTTCCTCCCTCGTACGCTCTCTTTTCCTCCCTCGTACGCAGAGCAGTTCTCACAAAACCGACTGTCACTGCCGAAGCTCGAGTCTGGTGAGGGTGACTGCTTTAGTGCGAGTGGAGGCTTCATACGTCAGATAACTACGAGAAAATGACAATTTTTCCAGGACCCTTAATTTGACATGCTCAAGATTACAATCGAGGCGCCTGTGATGCGACGTGTGCGGTAAAATCTCACACAAATGAATGTAACCTGTGAACTAATATTCTCATAAAAACACTTGTGCTGATAACTATAATTTAAAGTTTCTATTTTTCTCAAAAAAGTTCATTCAAGATAATGCTGGCGTTCTCTTCATGACTCTAATTTTTAAAAACTCGGTGCAGTTCCTCCTTTTTTGAGAGTTCTTGGTTTGGTGTGATTGTTCGACTCAACTAGTGTTTTCATTTTAGCTTTAAACATTTTCAAGTCGATCGAGTAAAAGTGGAAGACTATTTATCACAATAATACTCAGAGTGCTGTTCGAGCAAAATTGAGTTTTCTCTTATTTTATCGTGTCATACCTGTACCTCCTGACGCAGGGCGCGCGCTTAACTCTTTTATGTTGTAGATAATAGAAAATATTGTTTGTTTTCATGGGTCTCGATCCTTGAGTAAAACGTCAGGCCCTACTCAGTTTTGCAACACTGTGTGTCCGTTGTCTTCGTCAGATAATTGTCTTTGAAGAATTGTGAATCTGTCGTTTTCTTTGTCTTTATATCAGTATTGTAGTCAACCATTTTTCACACCTATCCAGTCTATCTGATATGCGAGTGATGCGTTCGTTTAACATGGGTTGACCGTGTGTAAAAGACGAACTCGATTCAATTAAGTTTAACAGCTAACTCTGATTAAGCATAATCCAATCAAGGAAGAGCACTTGCAATGAAAATTGTGAATATATACTGGACAATAATTCTAACGATGTGGGAGCTTCCTTGTTCTGTGGAAACACTTGTTTTAGCGCAACTAACCCTTGTTTTGTACTGCGATTTATTCTGAGGTAGAAGTGTAGTGCTCTACCCGCGTATCCTGGTGGCGTTGCCGTATGTGTAGGGTGCGCGCTACTCGTCAGTTATCCTCTCCCTACCTTCACTCGTGTTCGTCGCTAGTCTGTCCTAGATGTTTTCAAGGATGTCCTAGAAACCACGTTGTCTATAGAGATGACCTTTGGTGCTATCAGCCGCTTTATTTTAAGAACTTAAAGCTAGTAAATGTGTTCATTTTTTAACTGAATGTGCGTCTTATGAGTGAGTGGTGCAGCGGTGAGAGTTTCGTTGTCTTTTTTGTATATAATCGATATTGGAATCTCGTGATGCTGTTGGGGCGCGAAACTTTCTTCTTGCGGACGACAGGAATGTTTTGAGAGTGAGGCTGCAGACGCCTCGGAGCACAAGCGAGCGGTGCATTCTTGTCGTGCTCGTCGCTCGTTCCGAAATAACCTAGGTTAGTTCTATTGAATAGTTATGCGCGGATGGGGGCGTATGAGGACAGATGGGCAGGGCATTTTCAAAGTTCATGCATTCTTTTGGTAGCTTGTGAAAAAAATTCCGAAACCGAGATGGAACTCAAAACTAGCACAATTTTCCAAACGAAAGTGAGCAGCCGCATGGGCAAAGGTGTAATGTTTGAGCGATCGCTTAGCAAAATTTGGTGAATTTAAATCATAATTTAGTTGAAATACTTTCCGAAACAAAACTCAGCAACTGACTATTACTTTTTCCATGATTTGTTCGCGTTTTTCTTAATAACGATATTAACAGGAACTTAAGTATTGCTAATGAGATTTCAAATGTATTGTTAGTTAAGCCCTTGATGCACAATGATTTCTCCTTATGCTCTCATCTCTGTAGAACTTTATCTCCTTATGCCATTAATATGTGTGATAGTTCTTTAATAATTGAAATAGGCGTGTTTACTTTTACAATCCCGATATTTAGTGGTTAATTTGCGTTCAGAGCAATGATTTTTTCAATTATGCTTCTGTCGGATTGAGTGCAAAATGCGTTAGAGATGCGACTGAAGCCAGCTTTTGAGCATAGTAAGAGCCATCTCGGTGCGGCGAGGTGTAAATGTAAAATGCTGAAATGTCTGGCCATTATCTGATAATTTTCTTGAGGTTAAGAAAAGGCAAACTCGATCTTCTCATCAGCTTTGTCAAGACTGTGAGGTGGCATGACGAATTATCGCATGGGAGAAGCTCGTATCAAGATCCACTGAATCCCTGAATAAGAGTTATGGTTCAACCGATAAAATAATGAAAAAGATACCTGACTTTCATGGGTGAAATATAGCTTTATCTGAGATTGTGAATTACTCGCTGCCTGTTGCATGCTAAGATTCGTGAGAATTTATCAGGAAATTTCAATGCTCTCATTGAATGGTTATCAAAATCATGTCACTTGAGGAAATTTGCAGAGAAAACTGAAGATCCATTTGCGAGTTGAATTTAAATTTACCTGCGGAAAATTTATGATATTTTAGTATATTCTATTCTACGTGTCAATTATAGTGTAATAACAGGTCTTATTCCAAGGAGTCGTTTTCAATAACGGAGGACTGAGAGTCGCAGCGATGAAGGCCCCCGTTGTCGCAATGTGACCAGATTTTTCCCTGCCGAAGCTGTGATTGGTCACCAATTTTTTTCTCTTGCACAGAAAAAATCGGAAATTTCCTATGTAGTGTTAAGTCGCGTCGCCTTTTGAAGTGAAGTACCGATGCCCAAACTGCGCGGCATTCGTATTAAATATCTCATTTCCAGCCAAAGGAAGCCCCCTTTCTCAAGCATCTAAAATGGTGCAGCTCGTATCTCGAATGCTCAATTTTGCTAGACTTCTGCTTGAAAATATTTTCCTTGCAATCTTGTAATTGCAATGGCACAAAGAAACATTTGTAATTACGCGTTTTTTTCGGTGTCCGGAGATATTTTTTCGCTGTTTGTTAGGAGAGCAGTTGAGGAACGACTCGGTGTGTGTGGACGCAGGAGCATGTTTGGATGAATTTGTATTTTTGGTGTACTTGCGTTCGACTCCTTTAAGAACTTTACTCTTTCACTACACGTCTGCTTTCATCGAGAAATTTCATTTACCTATTTATGAAATAAAGCATCACCATGTGAGCTGGGACGGTTATAAGGAACGTTTAAATAGTGCAGCTCCTCGTCTAAAGAAGCAGTTCATTTGCTCTGTAATTGACAGGCCACCCAGACCAATCATGTACACAGCATTGACCAGCGAGACTTGTCGCGTACACTGCGCAGACCAGCAAGATCGTATTACGCAACAAACGAACAATTGATTGTTTTACGCCTGTAAAAACGGAAAACTGATCGTTTTGCACAGAAAAACGGACAATTGATCGTCTTGCGAAAGAAAAGCGAACAAGTGATCGTTTTACGGAAAAAACGAATAATTAATCGTCTCTACTCGATTTCCGCCTGAAGAACAAACAATTGATCGTTTTAAACCTGTAAAAATGGACAACTGATCGCCTTGCATAAAAAAGCGGACAACTAATCGTCCTGGGCTAAAAAAAAGCGAACAATTGATCGTCTTGCGTAAGAAAAAGCGAACAATTGATCGTCTAACATTAGAAAAACGAACAAGTGATCGTTTGCGAAAAAAACGTATAATTAATCGTCTGTACTCGATTTCCGCCTGAAGAACGAATAACTGATCGCTTTAGGCCCGTAAAAACGGACAACTGATCGCTTTGCAGAAAAAAGTTGACAATTGATCGTCTTGCGTAAGAAAAAGCGAACAATTGGGTAAGAAAAAACGAATTATTGATTGTATTCCGCCCAGAAAAACTGAATTGAACGACTAACGTAAGAAAAGCGAAACAGTGATCCCTTTGGGGAATAAACGGATAATCAATCGTTTCTGAGCAATTTCTGGTTGAAGAACGAACAATTAATCGTTTAACGCCTGTAAAAACGGAAAACTGATCGTGCTGCACAGGAAAGCAGACAATGCGAACAAAAGACCGTTTGTATGAACAGCGGATAATTAATCGTCTCTGATCGATTTTCACCTGAAGAACGAACAACTGATCGTTTTACGCCTGTATAAGCATACAACTGATCGCCCTGCATAAAAAAGTGGACAATTGATCGTCTTGGCTAAGAAAAAGTGAACAATTGATCGTCTTGCGTAAGAAAAAGCGAATAATTGATCGTCTCCCGCCTAGAAAAACAGAACTGATCGACTAACGTAAGAACAGCGAACAAGTCATCCTTTTTGGGAAAAAGCGAATAATTAATCGTTGCTGATCGATTTCCGCTTGAAGAACGAACAATTGATCGTTTAACGCCTGAAAAAAACGGAAAACTGATCGTTTTGCACAGAGAAGCAACGGACAATTGATCGTCATGGGTAAGAAAAAGCGAACAATTAATCGTCTTAGAAAAGAAAAAGCGAACAATTGATCGTCTTGCGTAAGAAAAGCGAACAAGTGATCCTTCTGGGGAGAAACGGATAAATAATCGTCTCTGAGTGATTTCCGCTAGAAGAACGAACAATTGATCGTTTAACGCCTGTAAAAACGGAAAACTGATCGTCTTGCACAGAAAAGTGGACAATTGATCGTCTTGGGTAAGAAAAGCGAAAAAGTGATCGTTTTTGGGAAAAAACGGATAATTAATCGTCTCTGATCGATTTCCGCCTGAATAACGAACAATTGATCGTTTAATGCCTGTAAAAACGGAAAATTGATCGTCATGCACAGAGAAGCGGACAATTGATCGTCTTGCGTAAGAAAAGCGAACAGGTGATCGTCTTGGGTAGAAAAAGCGAACTGTTCGTTTTACGAAAAACGAACAAACGTTCGTTTTGCAGGCTAATACCGAGCAAATGATCGTTTTTCACACGATAACCGAACAAAAGAGAAAGAAAGAAAAATCTTTTATTCCAAACTTGGTCACATGCAAAGTATATACCTTTTAGTTTTTCAGTTTGTAAAATTACAGCCTTAAAATTAAAACATATAAGTCTCGATAGAACTTCCAAATTTTGATGTGCATGACTACAATCTTAATATTACATGTGAAAGTCACGTTTAAACTTTGGATCGTGATTCTAAATTCACTCGTAAGCACGAAAAGTGACGCTGTTTAAACTTCGGATCGTGATTCTAAATTCACTCCTAAGCACAGAGAGTGTCGCGTGATAAGAAAAAAGCCTATCTAATCTAACCCTATTGCCTATCCTATGCCTCTTGAGGGGTATTGAGAGTTAAACTTTACTTCTTATCCTAAATAAAATTTTAACAGTCAGAACCTTTTATTGAACTTCATTGGCATTAGCAATAAAATATATAAATATATCATCATGAATGAGTGAATTTTAGATCAAAATCGTACTTTCGCAGGCATAAAGTTAAATGAACATTGAATTAGCATGAAAACTTGCGGACTTTCATAGTGAGAACGAATATACAAATTCAAGTACGTGTGACTGTGTTTCTGTTTTCATGTGTTCGGGAATAACATCCAGACTTAAATGAAAATGTAGGAGTGCATATTAGGTTTAGTTTTTAAGAATCGTTATCTACAAAAATAGAGTGTGGATAACATGTACCTGGTACAAGAGATCTCCATAGAAACATTTTGGCATAGTCATTGTGCTAAGAGAAACAGTCGAGTACTCTTCACGCTTGTTATTTAACCAGCTCATGAATGAACCGACAACTTCTGAAAACGTTGAGAGTGTAACTCGGATTTTGAAAACGTGTGGTGATTGAACTGCAGATTAGATAATTTGTTAATTTCAAGCCCACAATCTACACGAAATGTGATACAAAGAGAGCGAACAGAAGAAGGGACCATCTAGTGTGGACTACAAAAAACTTAGAATCTATTCACAGGTACCGTAATCCCTGCGCATAGAAACAGCGAGTTAAGAAAGAAAAAGAAGAAAAGATAGCGAAGGTGTGGAAATTGAAAAAGCAAAGCGGGCACGAAAGGTAAAAGTCCCAACTTTCTACAGCTGAGGTAACCTACGATTGGAATGAAAGTGTTTTCCAATTACACATCTCAGCTACTGAAGTAAACACTTATCTTCATCATTCAAGAAAAGGAGAATACCATCTCATTAAACGACTTCATTAAATCATAGTTTAACCAAAAGTATGTCACGCAAACGAATTTGTTTCGTCTGGCCCCTTACGCTGAGGAATTACTTCCTTCAATTATTGACACGTAAATTTTTCATAAGACCATCGTAATTGATACTTCACAGTTATTACAAAGTACGAAAAGAGCAATGTGACTACGATATGCAAGAAGTTTTCAACACTTATTTCAACCAGCACAAAAATCGGATCAGTTGGCCGTCATGAACTGCACATCATGAGAGAGGCTCTCGAGTATTCCGAGAAGTTGAGAAGGATGGCTGACCTAGCTACACAAATCTGTAAAACGATGTAAAACTGCCGTTCTACGAGGGTAAGACATGTTTATTTCAAGAACACGTCGTCTATAAAAAGAAATTTCAAGTCAGTTTTCACGAACTTTCCCTAGAGAGAAAGCACACGATAGAAACGGATCAAAGTACAGAGTCTACAGCAAAGATCCGAGCTAAATCACAGCAAGATCAACAGTACGGCATGCAGCGCTCCACCGCCAACGTGGGATGCCTTTTATAAATCGTATCGTCTTCACGCTCTTACACTAGCAAGGAAATGAGAAATAAAAGCTTCGAAATACAGTTATATTTCTATTGAGAATATTTACTGCGAATTAATTGCTTATGAAGTATCATTATTAGAGTATGACCGAGTCTCATGAGTTAACAATGAAATCGGAGTGTTATTCAACAAATGCAACATCGCAAAACAGTATCCATACGGTCAATAAATACATGCATCGATAAAAACTTCAGCATACGCATTTCGTCCGCACTACAAAGGACATGTATCTTTCAACAAAACTCTTTCAGAGACAGAAAACGTCACGTAAGTAAAGAAATAAAGTCAAAAACATTTGCGACATCAGAAAAGAGACAGAAAACATAAAAAAAGAACCTCAATCAATTTCAACACGTTTAACCGTTGAGTTTTCAATGTCTTACAACTACTGGCGTGGTGAGGGATGTAAGGAATGTGTGGTTTAGCGGCGGCACTCAGTGTGGCCCGGGCGTAAAGGCCCAAACATTTTCAAGGTATTTAAACTTCCTTTTCAAAGGGAAGTACTCCCTGGTTACGCGAAAATGACTCGACGACTGAGCCGAGAATCGAACTAGGGTCCTCTCGGTTACGAGGCCATCACGCTAGCAGTACGCCATGGAGTTCACTAGTAATTTAACCGAACTGACTCTCGCTGACGGGGTGTAGACCAAAAAAATGAACGAATGATGAAGTCGTTTTTGAACCCGGGAAAATAACGCATCCCCATCGCAGTAGAATTGAAATGGATTCTGCTGAAACAGCAAAATCCGTGGCGTACTGGTTGATGGGACAGCCTCGCAGCTGAGAAGTTAGGGTTCGACTCCCGGCTCAGGCACTGATTTTCACGTAACCATGGAGTGCTTCCCGTGGAAAATGAAGCTTCAACTTCGCATCCTTCACGCGTCAATAGTTGGGAGGCATTGAAAACTTAGCGATAAAACGTATTGAAATGAATACAAGTCCTTTTTTCGGGAAATTAAAAAATTTATTTCTCACTTAGTTCGACCGAAACGCGGACTCTAATGTAAATATTACGTGTTGAATCTGAGTTTTATATGCGGACTTGCCGAGTAAAAATTCGGGCATGTAATAAAAGTGAAACAAATGTACCAGACACGAGAACTTGATCGAGAAAACTGGACGTCCAAACAAGTAACAAAAATAATCACTGCTGATGCCTCATGCAAAACGAAAGAAAGAGATTCTAAAAGTAGATACAGGAGTTCCTTACAAAAAGTGTTTCCAGTAATTCCATTCCATTTAAAGGACGAGAGTCCATTTAAAGGACGAGAGTATACTGTTCGCAAGCACTACGCTGCAACACCCACTCCATTTCTCAACTCAGAACGCTGAATTTTTGTAGTTTGTACTCCACAAAGGTTGTTTCGACACGTGTTCTAATTGTCCTAAATGTGAGATGGCACAGGAAAATTTCAAACGAGAAATTTATTTGGTCATAATACGGTTTTCTATATTGATTTTATCTTTTCATTCATTTCGTGACTGGTCTACGGCTCTAATCTGTGGAAGGCAGACTGTTGGATATTCATTGAGCAACACCGAATTTTAAAACAAGGCAGACCCATAAAATTTCAACTCGAAAAGTTAACAACACTACTTAACTTAAAGTTAACAACTTGAAGCAATGATCGGATAGAGAATTGCGACAAACTACCCATTTGAGAAAAGGTTTTCATTTTCATCTATGCACCATCTTTTAAGAAGGAACTAACTGTAGTTCAAAAGTAACTGTAAAATGATGACGTGCAAGTCCATTTCAACAAGTTCAAGAAATAAATCTAATTCAAGCAAAATTTCCAATTTAAGAAAAGGTTTTCATCTATATCTAGGCACAATCCTAAGAGGAGGAACGAACTGCACGCTAGAGGTAACCGTAACACGCTGACGCGCAAGTCCACTTCCAGGAGTGCATCACAGAGCGACACACGAGCCTGTTCCCAAGGGCGGAGGCAAAACACGAGAAGTGCTCGACGTAAAACGGTAAAATGCAAGTCCCCTGGAAGGCTGCGTTGCCGATTTTCAATTCTTAATACAGATTCTACAATTACTTATAAAATTTCGACCAGTTTTCTGGCGTTCATCCTGCGTAGAAACTCTAACGAGCGAAATGTCAGTCTCAAAACTCATGGTTTAACGCACGTAAGATGTAATTAGAGACTTTGGTGAAAAGGCTGTTGAAGAAAAGGGTGACGCACATAAAAGTAGTTCAAAGTTTATAAAATGTTTGTTAAAAACTTTGTATTAACATGTCCATTGAGATGGTATTAGTTCCATCTCATCACGTCAATTAGTTCTTGGGTTGCAACACCTTTCATTCGGTCATTTTTTTGTGTCACCTGTACGAGGGGAAATTATCATGAATATAATAAGGCCATAGATTTACAGGTCAATTATACATATATCCTGTCTCTTTATGCTTTCATTAGATCGCTCAGTTAATTGAAGCGAGATCCTAACTGGGGGAACTTGACTGAGCAGGAGGACATCGGTTGAACTTCGCGTTGTAAACTTCCCGCCGAGTATAGTCATGGAACTCGAGCATGGACTTGGCAGCCAACCCAAAGACAGACGAGCAGAAATATCCCAAGCTCAAGGGTTTATTTACTGCGAGCAACATTGTTATTGTCAACAGTAGCATTTCTTTGAGGTGCGTTTGAATGCTAAGGTTGAAATGCAATGCTGCAGACACCTGTTTCATGCATCAGCTGGAGGATTTTCGCAAGTTTTCGTTGACTCCCTTGACGACTGTATCGGCCTCGCAAATGAATCTTCAGTGATATTTTCTTTAAAAATTTCACGAATTCAGTTGCATTCAGCTTTAAGAATATAAAAAATACCCTCAAGGGAATGCATTTAAAAATATTTAACATTCACGCGCCTTCCAGCCCAAACAGCCTGCGACCGCTGTTCCAACGCGTAATTTCATGACCCCAACAGTAAGGAAATATTAAACGGGTTGAAACAGTTAAAACGAGCCTTACAATAGAATAACCTAAACTACTCGATTTCTACAAAAACGGCTTGATAAATTTTTACAATTTTAAGGGAGACGCCTAAATACTACGCAACATTACGAATGATAATGAGAACTATTTTAAAAGTTCTTTTAGGGAATGAAGGAACGGAACGGAACCGACGACTGAATGCAACAAAAAGGAATGTCGAATTGCATAGTTCCCAAGAACTGGAAAACTCATCTTGCTATGATTCACCACTTGCAGAAACAACAGACTGAGTTCAAATGAATTTCTCTGCAGCAATCGTGGACTAACTCGCTTTATTTCAACACTGAAGTCAAATTAAAGCTTTACTTTGGTTTATCTGGAACATTCGTTAGCTAACATGAAGACTTGACCAAATGATTTTCAATTCAAAATAATTTGAAACGGCATTACTCGAAATACAGTTACACGGTACGAGTTTGTAGTGATGAGAGCCTACTCACATGACTCCTTATATGCATTGAAATTAGCGAGTCTCTACGCATGTATTTCCATATGTGGACTAAAATTAGCGACCCTTCACGCATGTACCTCCTTACGTGGACTGAAATTAGCGACCCTCTACGCATGTATCTCCTTACGTGGACTGAAATTAGCGACCCTCTACGTATGTAACTCCTTACGTGGGCTGAAATTAGCGAGTCCCTGGGTTTCAGTTGACACGAGAGAAAAATAAATTATTTGTCTCGGGACTAACTGATCGCTCGTCGACAGCACCGTACCTTATATACAAGTATGTACCCAGCCAGTGAATGCACTAAATGTGTTATTGATGCATGCACTGTACATAGATACAAATTAGCTCGGACTTGATCTACTCGAGAGTTTTTCAGGAAAACATGAAAATTAATTATTTTGTGAATGATGAACCGCCGAAAAAAACCCTCCTGAGGAGGAGAAGTTGTAGTGTTGATGATATTATCTAATTCGCTAGATGTATTTTCAACATTCCACAGCTCTAGTCGTAAGGGATTCTAAATTCTAGACTAATCAAGACGCTCAATTTTCCCCTGATGCTGATACTGTATTTCAGGACTAAGAAAATGACCACTCATTGTTTCTAAAGAAATTACGTCCGACACCATCTAAAGATGCAGATATTAAACTGCAGTATCTATGTATTTTTGATGGATATAATCTACATAACCGAAAAAAATACGGTCCACCCCGCCTAAGAGCTACTGATATTTATCTCTAAAATAAAATGAGTATTGCCAGTCAGTGAGCCCTAAAACCCATCCAAAAACCCACGATAAAACTACAAGTAACAGAAAGCATAAAACAGCTCCCCTAAAAACCATCGAATAAATTAACAGGAATAGAATAAATTACTTAACTGTGCTTCATTCCCAAAATAAGGTGCATCAGGAACAGATTTATGTTTAACAAGTGAACTAAAGTACAAAAAAGTAAGCCTCATCGTTAATTGGCAGAGTTCGCATCAGCAGATGTAGAATCATTTGTGTCATTGGTTAGAGTGCCCTCACCCACATCACCACTATTGATGGTAGTGGTTTTGATGGTAGTGCCCTCGCCCCCATCGCCGCTATTGGTGGTAGTGGTTTTGATGGTAGTGCCCTCGCCCACATCACCGCTATTGATGGTAGTGGTTTTTGTCACAACTGAACAAATACCATCATCCAACATCGCCACATTAGTATCACCAGCATCACCTTCCAAACCCTGTGTGGGGCCAGAAGATGAACTAGGAGAAACCAACTCGAGAACATCATTGCTAACAGCTGTGGTGTTGGTGACGGTAGTCGAATTCAAATCCTCAGGGGACAATTTTTCTTCATAAGTCTTTATCTCAATGTACTGCTTGCCGTCGGCGTAAAAATTCTCTACAGTTTCATTATCACTGGAGCTCACTTCTGCAGTCACGGAAAGCTTGGGTATATTGGAGGCATCTTCGTCCACCTTGTCAGCAATGCTCTCACTCGACTTCGTATCTGATTCAGCGCCCACGCCGTTCACTTCTTCGGTGTCTGGAATATTCCAGCCCACAGGCTGAGGAGTGTCTTCCTCTTCAGACTTCTGCTCAGGGATGCTTTTGATGTTGGATGAGCTGCCTGAGGGAGACCCGCCACTGGTGCCGTTCAAACACCCGCTCTCCAGATAGTCCAGGATGGTACTGCAAAAATTCGGTGTTATGAGGTATGTAGAGGGGATTTATATTTAAGGAAAATTATCGGTTTTTCAGTACATGTAGTTCCAGTTTAAATCGTACAGACTATTCCGTTCAGGTTGCCGTCGAAGGATTATGGGTATGTTCACACAGTCGTCAGCAAGCGGTTCAGCATTTTGCTCTTCAAGGGATCGTACCTCTGCATGAAAATTTTAATTTAACACCCACTTAACCAGTACTTTCAGGTTTTTTGTTTGTTGTAATTTCCTACTTAACAATTTCACAGTTGTTTCATTAATATGATACTTTCGTCTAAGAGAACTTACGTACAATAAAATAAAAGAACGTTAGTTCCTTGCAGTAACTCCCGTCCATTAAAAGGTTGTAGCCCCCAGTTAGCCCGTAAGGCACCCCCAATATGGGAAAGCGAGGCTACAAGCCTTACATCCAACTCACTTAGTACGAACTCAAAAACAAAACTGCCTCACGTAAAATAACAGGCAACGGCAATAATTGTAAACACGTTTCCTGCCATGTGACTGACCGCCTGGTCATTTTACCCTTAAAAAATAGATAGCATCGTTGCAAAATGGTCGCCTTTAGAGTCACACTAATGCAAAATTAAATTAAATCTTGTACATTAAATCTTGGGAATTAAATCTTGTAAATTAAATGGGGTCTTTTGTGCCTGCGAACCATAGGCACACAACGGGTGGAAGGCCTCTCACCGATTGGCCAGAGCTCCTGAAGGGGAGGTGGCGGGAGTAGTCGAGGCTGAGGGCCCGGGGGTCTGGACCCTGCGAGGGTAGAGGCTTCCTCTCGTGGAGAACACACTCTCCTTGGGAGAATCTCCTGACGGCGACGTGCCCACAAGCTGAGAGTTCATCGTTCCTAAAAAATATGTATGAATGATGCATTAACGCAGCTGTACTCTACCTAAATGATACGAACTGCAGCAGTACTCCATGCTAATACGATACTGAATTAAGCTGCAAAGAAAAAAAATGAAAAAAAAACTTTATTCCGAAACCAGTCACATACAAAGTGCCGACATTGTATTTTTCAATTAGTAAAATTACAGCCTTAAAATTAAAACATCAAAGTCTCGATCGAACTTCTCATTAAGATTTGCATGACTGCAATCTAAATATTGCCTGTGGAAGTCGCGTTAAAACTTCGGATCATGATTCTAAATTGTTTCTGTTCAGCAAAAGTTAAGAAATCTAAGGAATTCAGTCATTTATACCAAAAATAATACAATAATACACTCTAAAACACTTCGGGAATGGACAGAAACAAAAACTCAGTTAATGATCAAGGGGGCACGTAATATGTCTGGTATATGATACGACTTTGAATGAGGGAAATTTGAAGTAGAAAATAACTTATCATTAACAACAATTTACACCGCTTCTGCCACCCCCCATACCGAGTGGACCAAAACAAGTCAGACTTTCCAAATAATGCGCGAAATCGAACAGCGGGCACTCGAACGACCAAACACAGCCCACCAGAACTTGTTGGTTACTTCGGCAGCTACGAGAATGTGATTTCTCTCCCTTTCTTTTACATGGATAAGCGCAATCGAGTAAATTCGACATGTTACGTCAAAGATTTACTAGGAGTTTTGCAATAACATCGGCCTCCAACGCACACTCTTGCAACCTGCACGGTCTTTAGCGAGCCTCCGTGAATTAATGTCATTACATTTATAGGATTGATTTTTGTTCAGTTGTTAACAAAGCTATGAATCAAGTGCAGTTACACTTGGCAGTATCCAGTGTACAGGATATAACAGTCCTCACAGCACCCCCTGATGCAGACTCGATGAGGGTGATTGCTTTAAGCTAGTCTCACTGCATCAAACGCTCTAACTCGTGCACGAGCAGAGCTTACTATCACCAATTAGAATCTCCAGGACGCTCTTCAGTTGCAGATATTTTAGATAATAGAGAATGAAATACAAACTCTTTAGTAAAATATTTATCACATTTTAAACTGTAAGGGTTTCAGGATTGAGCTGATACGAGCAAAAATCCTGCTGAAAAGTGACCCCTGCTCTGCAAACCTGGGGGTCTGCAGTAGCCCGAGGTGGGTGAGCTGATCCCCGGAGTGCGATTGAGCTGATCTGAGCACAAACTCAGTCTAGTGATGACAGTTACTATGCACCGAGACCACGAGAAACGTACCTGGGAGTTTGCTGTCACCCGAGGTGGGTGAGGGCACGAGAGTGCGGTGGGGGGAGGTGGTGAAGGAAGAAGACCGAGCAGGCGACGCACGCTCCTGACGCGAGGGCCGGAGGGACAGCGTGCGCACGGGCGGCCGCCGACCCTCTTGGACCTGGTCACGCAGCAGCACGAGTGAAATGTGGTCCTAGCTCATCACCTCACTCGAATGACTGTACCAGTAACCCTTTACCGACCTAATTAGTTTGGCATCACAGCTACGTTTAGCGTTGCACGAAAAACCAGCTGCAGCCTTATTTTTTGCTGAATAAATGAATTAAAATGAGAATACAATATCGTAAACCATTTAGAATAAACGCTATTGAGGCTGCTTACAGTGATCGTAGGTTTCGAAGTGGGTTATTTCGATCCACCTTTTGTTCGGTGATAACATGTAATGCTGATTTGAGTTGCCTAGCATCAGTCTTCACGGGGCACGAGGTAAGTTGCTCAGCTACTGGACAAACTGACATTTTTAAGTAATAATAAACAATGGCACGGGCGCTTATCTGAAAAACGATTGCGATGGCGGCGTTGCCCAACAAATTGCAACGCACCATTACGGAAGACTTTCCGTAGTTCAAGGTAGACATTACAGTGACGTGTTCAAACTTCCAAAACGCACGTAATCGCGTGAAGCTTGCTCACGGAAATGAGGCTATCTGTATAAACATGTGGAAGCTTACAAAAAGAACCCTGAGAAACGTGAATTTTTCCTTCAGTAAGAGCGTGGATTTACATGTTTTAGGACTATTTCGTTCTCGTCGGAAGCAGCCAACACCGAGGCCATGTTCAGAAACATGAGACGTGTGTGCCTGATCCGTCTTTCTCCGCTCGCTGACACATGGCACCTTTCCACCTTCATGGCATGACATGGCACCCCTCACCTTCATAGCATGACATGGCACCTCTCACCTTCATGACATGGCAAGGCACCCCTCACCTTCATAGCATGACATGGCATGGCAGCCCTCACCTTCATGGCATGACATGACACTCCTCACCTTCATGACATGGCACCCCTCACCTTCATGGCATGACATGGCACCCCTCACCTTCATGACATGGCAAGGTACCCCTCACCTTCATGGCATGACATGACACTCCTCACCTTCATGACATGGCAGCCCTCACCTTCATGACATGGCAGCCCTCACCTTCATTTTAGCCTCGAGCAGCTGCTTGCCGCGGCCTGACATGACGATTTTCTCTCTCGCCGCTCGCAGCTCTTCGTCCAAGCGACGGCGATTCCCATCTAGGGTCTTGAGCTGTGCTTCAGCCTCTACAATACGGGGCGTCGGTCAGCAAGGAAAGTGGACTTGAATAATATAACTTCAACTATATTCGAAACGTCCGCGCAAAGAAACCACGGCACACCTTATTTGGAAAGAGTCCTTGGTTCAGTAAATCAAATGAGCATCAAACTGACAAACTGAGACAAGGTTCAATATATTACATTGATGTTGAAAAGAATCCCACTATTTAATAATAGTGCAAGCTTGGTTCGTTGGTTGGTCGGTCCGCCCCCCTACGACGCTCTTAGGGATTTAGATAGGAGAAAACTCCCAGGTTTGTATTCCTAATCAGCGAAACTGTCAAGGATGGCAGTCCGTATTAGTGATACTAGAAACAACATTTCATGTTACATTTACTGTAAGTATGAGGGTATCTTAAGAAATGAAAATCCTTTGTCCCACCATTTTTGGCGGACGCGTTTTCTAGTAATATATGTAATAGGAACTATGCTGTACGACGTTGTGCTAATGAGCAAAGCAGGGGTAATCATAACATATGATGAAGAAAATGTTTCATACACAGCTGTTCTCTACAAATACACGATGGATTGAAGAAAATTTGTCGAAATTATCGCTCATCTTTCCTAATTTTATGTAGCACCAAAGATGCCGTTTCGTAGGGAAGAAACTTTGAGAATTTGATGATTGTTTGATTGTTTTCCCAAAACAATTTGTTCGAAGATAAAATGAAAAGTGCTGTATAAAAAGCAGACTTTTAAACACAAAATAATGCTATGGGAAAATAGAAGAAACTCTCTCGAGGAGGAATGCCGTAAAAAGTACAAGTGCTGCGGCCAAGAGCGACTATGGCTGCAGTATGAAGGATCTTTCTCGGAGAACCTCAATCAAATAAGAAAAGCCTCAACGGAGACAACATTTTCATCGTTCACAAAAGACTTAACGGGTGAGGGTGATCTATTTTTGTGGTCAAAAAATCTTCAAACACAAACGTGAAATTTGGAACTTTCAGAACCAGCAGACTGAGATAGATTATTAATTAGTTTATAGTTCGCTATCCAAATGAAACGTGACCCACAGCAAGTGAAGAGAAGGGACCATTTAACATGGACGATAGAAAACGGGGAATCTTTACACAAGGTGTGTTCCCACACAGGATCCATTTGCTCATAAAAAAGCAAGCTAAGAATGAAGAAGAAGAAAAGACAAAGAAGAGACAGCGAAGAAAGTGAAGAATATTGAAAGAAGCAAAGTAGACACGGAAGATAGAAGTCCCAAAGGCCTATCTATAGCCGAGGTAAACTAACAGTGCCCCTTCTGGGGACACTAGTTCCCACAGCAATCGATAGGGAAACCTAACTAGTCTTTACCTATTGCCAATCCTATTCCCCCTGAGGAGCTCAGAATAAGTACACTCAGAGAGAGAAGTAACATTTGGCCTTCAAAGATCAATTTGACTAAAATTGTCACGCAAGATCGTAAGTACAGAAGAGCACTCCAACTCACGAAGAGCGAACGTTAGTTACAAGTCTATCAGCAATCCAGTAAGATTCGAGACCTTCGTAAGAGGGATATAGGGTAAGAATTTGTGAATTACTTTCTATAACCTCGAAAATTTCTCGTGAATAAAGGTCTAGTGAATAACAGCGGTCTACTGCATGTGGAACAATTTACAGTACATCACACTGCGTGCACTGACGTTCTAACCTCGGAGTTTTTTTTCTTGGTCCTTTTGAAGTTTCTCAAAGACACGCCTCTTGCGCTGTTCCTCCTCCAGTAGCTGCTGCTGCTCCTGCTGCAAGCGCTCGAGCTCTTCCCGTCTGGCCCACTCCTCTCTCAACAGACGCGCCTGCAGGTTCCTGCGCACGAAGGACCCCATTAACGTACAGGAAGGACCCCATTAACGAGCAGGAAGGACCCCATTAACGAGCAGGAAAGACCCCATTAACGCGCAGGAAGGACCCCATTAACGCGCAGGGAGGACCCCATTAACGCGCAGGAAGGACCCCATTAACGCGCAGGAAGGATCCCATTAACGCGCAAGAAGGACCCCATTAACGCGCAAGAAGGACCCCATTAACGCGCAGGAAGTTCCAGTGAATCTATTGTATAGTAATTAAATATTCTCTGAGGTGGTGATGTAAATGAAATCGAAGGCACCTAATTTCACGTCAAAATCAAACTTCGTGAGGTACCAAGTCGCATCATTAACACAAATTTGACTACATATATAACACGAACACCAACTCAAAGTCTCACGTACGAAATAAAGTGACGCGTTTGTACAACGAAAGGATCATCAATGATTGAGGATTACATCGAGTTACAAATGAGAAGTATCTTTGACTTTCCACTTACAAAATTAGCTTAGAACTCCAATTCATAAATTCAAGAAGTTCAAAGAAATTTCAGAACACAGGTAATGTTTTTAAATTAAAATCAAATTAAAGGATCCGCAAGTTCTACAAACAGGACAACATTTGGGCAAATGCATTCGATATCAAGATTCATTCAGAAAACAGTGAAGAGACACGGCCTCGCTGTCGCACAAGGATCGAATACTAGATTATAATAAAGACCCTTTTAAGCTCTTCGTGGTCATGCACTTCAGCCATGTCTGCGAAAAACCAGTTATCGGGTAACATTCGCCACATATTTCATGCAAACATGAATGTAAATCAATAATAGCATCCAGAGAAAGTAAAAATACCTGACAATCTCTTCATCTTTTTTGGCAGCCGTCTCCTGCTGGAGGAGGACTTCGAGCTGCTGCCGGAGGGTGGTGAGCTCCAGCACTCGCTCCTCCTCTGCCGCACGGGCCACCGCCTCGCTCTGGGCCAACGACTCCGCCTCCTCTCGCGCCTGCCTCAAGGCACGACAAGGTCATAAAATGCACGGCCACGAGAAGGTCATAAAATGCAC
>VOMN01004626.1:0-48395 GCA_014899125.1 Orchestia grillus | reverse complement strand
GGCCCAAACAACTTCAAGATATTCAAGATATTCAAGATCTTTTTCTCTGACATCTCCGACTCTTGGTCGCAGGGCCTCAGATCCGCTGTCAGACAACTGCAGCTACATGCACTCTTCGTCCCTATTTCATATCAAAAGTTTATTTCATTTTGCTAATATCAGGGTTATTCATTTACTCATATTTGGCTCTCGTACATCGATTTCAATGTCCCCTCATTGTAACATTTCTCGTTATGTTTTTGTTCTGTGTGAAGTTGTTTATCGTGCTTATCTCTCTCCCCAAGGTTCCCAAAGCTAAGTGCTTAGAATTGAATTTCGTTATTCTTCGGCGGGATTGGATCTTCAAATAACATCGAGTTCGCGATACCATTTTTGCGCTGCTAGTTAGTTTTACTTGAATTCCTTTACCTGAGTGGCACTGGTTCTGTCTACTGTAGAACCAAAAATGTAAAAGTTTGCTAGTCTATGCAGCAGAATTCCGAGGTCTAAAATTAACCAGCAGCGATGTAACCTTAAAACCCTTAAAAGCCACACCATTTCCGTGAGTTCTCGAAACCTTTCTTTGAGCCCACAACCGAGAGTTCTTCAAAAGGAAATTGTTAACACTTCAAAACCTCCCACGTAACTCGTATAAATTTGTGGTCTCTTTGCTCGAACGTCGTCCTGGCCAATAAATCGATTCAAAGGCCGCCGTAAGCTCCATCCCATCCGATTATTGCTTATCAGAACCCCGCCACTCTCCCGCTTCCGACTGCAGCTTTTCTTCGTGGCATTGCTTTGCAACAGATCATCTTGAGCCGAGTCCTGAAATACCACAATACTTCGCGGCGTCATTCTGCTGTGGGTTATGGTGACATGAGGTATGTAATGACTGGATATTTTATAGGGTTGGCCATCTGCTGATTACAGTTACATGAGCTCCGTAATAACGGGTAGTTTTACAGCGTCATCCAACGAAACATTGTGGGGACACGAAGCAAGCAATAACTGGATATTCTGACTACCTCTGTTTAACATTCATGGATTATTGCGATAACGCTTGCAATAACAAGGTGTTTTGGTGAAGCCACGAAATATTTAGGTTCTAGTGGCACGATGCTTGTAATAACGGGGATTTTGA
Source organism: Orchestia grillus (assembly GCA_014899125.1). NCBI lineage: Eukaryota > Metazoa > Arthropoda > Malacostraca > Amphipoda > Talitridae > Orchestia > Orchestia grillus. Next base: position 47,275 of record VOMN01004626.1, on the reverse strand, counting down.
CGACGTCCAAAAATACACATAGATTACTGTGATAACTCTTGCAATAACAAGTTATTTAGATAAAATCAGGAAAAATTTGAGTTATAGTGACACGACGCTTGAAATAACAGGGTATTATGACAACGCAGCTGAAATATAAATCTCATTGGTGTAACACGTACAATATAATAGAAAAGGATAGACAGCGACAACAGGGATGTGCCCAGTCACTGGTCCATTTTTGGGTTTCCACCCAAGTCCTACGCTGTCAGACAGCGAGATTACTCAATCGTAATTAAATAAAATCGTATGGCACCATCCATTCATTGTTGGTCACGCGAACTGAGGCCGACGACATTCACCGACGCAATGATTATGTCTCCTGATGCACTTTCTATAATTGAACTATCACATTACGCAACAAACGCAGTCATGTTACCAAATTTATTTCATACTGGCTAACATGCACCTACCCATATATGCCCGAAAATGGAATAAATATCAAATCAAAACAGGTATTTGACAACATCGATGAGACGAAGATCTAAGCGCTCGTAAGGTGGGGTGTGTAACAATGGGATGCTTTTCAACATTGTAAAGTTACTGATTTTAGTGAATTTGATTATTTTACCATTTGATAGAACTTAACAGACCTCTCCCAAGATTTCTCCATTGATTGTAAGGTTATTCAGTAATATAACGCTAAGTAGGCTCTTAAACTCATCTCCAATGAAAAAACTGTTAAGCCATACATCAGATTGAACCGTTGTACGCAAACTGAGAGTCCATTAACTTGAAATTTTTGATTTTGTTCGAATATATCATTTCAGCTGTACGCCAAAACTCTAGAACAAACAAACAGCAGTCTATTTTTTTTCCGGGAGCATCTAAAATCATTTTAAATTTTGCTCACCTTGGTATTTTTATCGGTTATTTTATAAATTTACCAATCTGGCTGCAGGAACGTTGTGCTGAAGTTCAACTGTCACTGCAGTGACGTAAATTACTCGATGTTCAAAGCCACGGTAGAGTGTAGCAGAAACGTAACTTCTGCAGCAAGGGAAAAGTAATGCAAATAATTTATTAACATAACAATTTGGAATTTAAGGAAATATTGGGTAACCATTGCTATTATGTGACAGCAGTATTAAAGATTGAGTGATGGTTGAGTTATATTTGAATGTAAGTTCAAAAAACTGTGTGTACCTACACGAATACAAGTCTTTACTCCCCTGAGAGGGTGCGTGAGACTATTTTAGCCAGATGCATTTTAGTCATACTTCGTGATAGACTGTCATGTCAAATAAAAAGACATCGACCACTGAAAAAGTTAGATTCACAAATGCCGCCTTTGTCGAGGCTGCATCGTAAAGAATAAAATGAACATTAAAACAGTATAACATTATTTGCGAAGAAATCATTTATTACACTTGGCTCAAAAGTCCGTCATCTAAAAACTAAGAAATAGTAAAAAGTTTGGTGGCATGAACCCAAACTTAACGATACTGATAATGTATTAACGTTGAAACTGAGTGCTCAACGATTTATTTTATTCCAACTTTATAGTTAGGTTTTACTTTTTAGTGTGTATTTCGTATTTAAATATTTTGAATAAATCTGTTGTGAACTGGGTATTTTGTCTCAGATCTCACTGATGAGGAGTCTAGTGACTAGAAACGTTTGACTTATTTCAAGTACAGAAAAATTGATTTAAATATATGACTTTACTTGGTGCGGCTCCCGTTGTCCTACATTCAATCTTGAAATATAGAAAAGAAGTAATTGAATGCTGAAGTTTTTAATATATCCAACAAGCAGATCACATTACCAGGTGCATTAAGAAAATGCGCGGAATTTTGTAATTATTCATTAATATTTTCTATACACTGGTTCTATTTTTCAACATAACCTCCATCAAGGTCGATGCACTTCTCCAGGTGCTGCTTACATCCTTTTAGACCACTTTTGAAGAAACCTGCAGACTCCTTTATGAGCCATGTTTTTGCGGCGTGTTTTGCTCCATCAGTGCTATTAAAATGGACACCTTACAACAGTTATTTGAGTTTGGGAATAAAAAAGTCAGATGGAGCTAGGTCTGGGCTATAAGGTGGATGTGGCAATAATTCTCATTGAAATTCTTTCAAAACTTCTTTTGTAACGCGTGAAGAATGCGCTGGTGCATTGTCGTGATGGAAAAGGATTCCATGATGGAGCTTTTCTGAAAGCTTTTTAGCTAATCCTGCTCGCAATTTCCTCAAATCTTCTACATAATAGGTTCCTGTGGCGGTTTTTCGACCCTCTAAAAGGTCTATAAGTACGAGCGTGTTTTATCTTGTTGGCACTCGGGTCATGGAAGCATTCCGCGTGTTCTTTTTATTACGAGCGTGTATCTACTAGCGAGGTTTTAAAATTTTATGCTGAGGAAAATGGACACAAGAAAAAATATTTTCGGAATCCTGTTCATCACGTACAAATTTAAACTAATTTAACCAATTTCAATACATCTCTGAAATCTGCAACCAAATTATGAATTATTTAATATGACATTATTTCGACTAAGGGCCCCAAAAATTAATGAAACTCAACATCTTTAGCTGCATATGGAATTCACGCTGGCTTTTTACTATCACAACCTTCGGAAAGTTTTTCTACCTTGAAAACGACTTTCAAGCATATCGTCGAAAGCTCGGTCATTACTATAAAAAATCTAGAAGAAGTCCCTCATTAAAACTGTAGACATGAAGTCTGGACGTCCGCTCTTTGAATAGTTAAGGACATGTGAATTAGTTCTTAGTTACATTAATCTATTCTTCAAGTTTATTATTTAAGCCATATTGACTTTTAGAAACTGAAACAGCATATTATGTTCAGTTAAGCAGGACTTTGTACTAAATCTGTAAAGCATTCACCATTTTACAATCTGTTTCTTTTTCTCAGTGAATCTATAGAATCTCCAGATTGTCAGAGTAAGTTAAATATTCGTTAGAAATACCGTAGACTTATACCAGATCTGTCTCCTTCGTTACTCTTTTGTATAAATATCATGTATCACATGATTTAGAAAAGTGGGTTATAATACAGAGCGATCACATAACCAACATAAAGCATAACACATTTTGTGACAGCTCATAGAACGCATAAATATGCGGACACGCGTCGTCTATCATATTAGCCGGATTATTTACCAAAGCATAACGCAAATGAAGTATAGCTCTTAATAACTATATATTGAGACAAATTAAGCATGCATTTACTTATGAAAATCTCCACCATTGGGCTTAAAGTTTATTAATAATACATGAAAATGTGTCCGCTTGCATTCGGAAACTCAAGAGTTTGTATAGTATATCATGAAGCCCGTAACATGAACAATTCTTATTTATATTTCACATATTTTCCAAACAGCTACCTAGAATGTGAAATTGGTGTTTGAAGCAAGTAAAAGTAGAATTCTTTGAGACAAAAATTGAAGTTTCATAACATGTTACAATAGCTCCACTAAAACATTTCCAGATTCCGGAACGTCAGTAGCAGACGATGCATTTCTCATTTACTGAAAGCAATTGTTTTAAAATACCGTTAAGAAAACCACCCAAGGGGGGCAATTCTAAAGCGTCCATTTCAATTTCGACGGCTATCTTAAGGGGCTCCATACGGTTCAGTTATCCATGAGATGTCCGCATTTTAACTCAAGCAATCGCATTAATTTTATGAAAAGACTGCATTTAGGTTTGTACGAGACACTCGCTGTAGTCTCATGCCTATATGTATGCGATACGACTGCATGTAGCTTCGTACGAAAATCTGGCTGCAGCCTCATGTATGTGTAGATGCAATAAGACCATATAGCTCCGCACGAAACACAAGCTGTTGTCTCCTGCGCGCATGTACGTGATTTGACAGCATTTACCAGTGCGGAGACCAATTATAATTGGTCTCAGATAAAAAACTATAATCGATATTAACTAAGTATCGATAAAAAACTAATAGTAGTCCTATGAAACGGTCCCGCAATATACCTCAAGTCCTGATCGGGTCAAGTTGAAGAACAGACCTATGCATCCAAAAATGAAAAGACTAAATGACCCGGCTTAATTAAGCCAAAAGTATCGCTTAGGCATGGGCGAGTTATCTTGTTTGTCTAAACGTCACGAGAGAGTAGTCTAAAACTTAACCTTACGTTGAAAAATTACTAGTTTAGAGCTATACTGTGGCCTTTTATTAAAAGAACAAACGAGATTCAAACGACTTCGTTAGAACGAACCCAACATGGTAATATGATCAGGTGTTAATGAATGAACGTATAGAATTTCCTTTGGCGGCATATGCGGTGATATTGCATTAGGCTTAACTGGAGTCTCTGGTATTTAAAAACGGAAACACATTAAGAACAATCAGTGAGTGGTCGTTCATCATTTTAGTTCAAGATAGGGAAAAAACGCTGAGCAGCAATAAGTCAAGGAATGCACATAGGCTGCGCAGGGAAATATCATCTCTAAGCCTAGTTATCGCCTTTAATGAACTTCCTTCCGTGTGCAAATACCAAACCGTTTTTTTCTGCTGGTCCCTGTGATGGCACTTTTTTTTCTTTCCTTGCCGTGATTTTCTTATTTTCATTGTCAATTCTAATTGTTACGTCTACTCGATTTCCTCTCCCCAGAGGGTTAAATATTTCGAATCTTCGCCAGCTCTCGCTTTCCTTGATGGACATATTCCTCTCTCTCTATCTCTCATTTTCGGACAAGTTCTTCAGTGTCTTCTATGATGTTTCCTGTACCTTCCCTGCTATGTTTTCTTCCTTTTTTCTTCTTCTTTGTACGCCTGATCCCTTTTCTCATCATGTCATTCGTTGGTCTCCCCTTCGTAAGCGGTTTTTACTCCAAATAAACTGCAGCCTTGTGGTCTGTCCTAGCTTTTTCTAATGGGTTTAATTATCTTCCCCTCAGCATGAATGATATATTATCTGTTTTTTCTCTCTTCCTTCCTCTTATCTTTTTTCCGGTCATTTTGCATGTTTTCAATGTTTTTCTACGAAATAATTCGTTCTTCAATACCTCTTCAGTTCTATCCTGCTCAAGGTTTGCTACCGCTCTTTCTCTTTTTTCGACTTTAACCTTTTTCCGTGCTGTTTTGTAGTTTTTTCAGAATCCTTTAATAATAAGAAAGCCCCAAAAAACTTGCTCGGACTCTTGACCCATTATCACCTGATGTGCGCCGTAAGTCCTACATTAATTCGTACAATAATTTAATATCATTTTAACGGATTTAAATTCACTTATCCTCTCACTCATTCATCATCTGGTGTCGCATGCAGCGCGCGAGGTGTTTGTCACTCACGACCCGTTCATGTTCTTCTTTCAAACATTCATTGAGGTACGCAATTGTCGAAAAAAAGCAGTTGCTTTACTGAGGGAAACAAATTCAGCCCAGAGGAGGTTATGAGTGTACTAGATTAGATTGAGAAATGTACATAGCGCAGTATTAAATTCATCTATCTTTTTGAGTATGGAAACGTGGAAAATGAACAAACTTCTTCATTTTAACCTGAGTAGCAACACCGTTCTTTTTTTAATAGCCCAAATAATATTGTTTTTCAATTTCATGAAACAATGGAATCATATTTATACTGAGCGAAGTTTGAATAATCTTCTTGTATGCAAATAGGATAATTATCATCAGAAGAAGAATAAAAATAGAACATAAGTATTATTAAATATTAATTTGAGAATCGCATCTAAATAAGCTTGAGTACGAATGCATATTGTAAATGCGTGGGAGTGATCATTTTCTTCGTAGATAATTTAGACGGGACTTAGAAGGCGAACAAAGCTTTTGAGGACGCTAAGAAGACCTCATTAAGTACGCATGAGGAATAATAGAAGACATTATTTGCTGAACTGACAATTTCAGACAATATTTCACCCCTTACAGCACACTTCATCCCTAGCGCGTACGTAGCACTCGGCTCCATCTCAGTCGCAGGGGGAAATTTGTGTGGGAGTTCAAATTCTAATTTCCTCCAGAGGAGCGAAAACGGTACCCGCAGCTCCGTCCTGGGGACCTTAGACACATTTTCTGTATTGGTAATGTGTCATCGGTATCAGTTTTCTATATCTGTGAGGTGTCAGAAAACTTATACCGATGGCACATTACCAATATAGAAAATATATAATATCAATTACGAACTGACTTTCCTTTAGCTTGCCACCTGTAAAATTTGCGGGTATCACTACACAGAAATAGCCCACAAAATTTCAGCTGTATAAAGAAGACTATTGTTGGTAAGAAAATTTGACTTTCGTGTGTTTCAAACACTGTCAGACTCAGTAAAATTATCTTACATAAGTCTTGGTAAAACGATGCATAAAATATGCAGTGCTGTTAATGGTCGTTCTGAAATTTAAATACAAAAACGGTGTTATATTTTGAGCTGAGTATTAACCGAATATGAATGGCAGCAACAAAAACACACAGAGGTACATTCTAGCAATGTTATAGCAAACATTGGAAGCGCTGAGGCTTCATTTCTTCTTTAAATTCGTGAACCGTTTTTACATTCCGCCCGTGGATGAAATTTTAAGAAAAATTGCACTCTTTTCTCTTCCTCATGTGCATCAAATATGTTTCTCTTCCTTTACCAATTCAGATCCTTTAAAATATACCAATATCCTGAACTTTGAGCAACGGGTGCTGCCACATCTGCCACAGACCCTGATCCCCTCAGTGATGTAGTCGAGAATGCGGGCTTCGGGCACATCAAAATTTATATTCCAGCACCCGCTCTTAACAATCCATAAACAATCCCCTCAGCTTGAAGTACGTTTTTTTCGTGCAGTACAATTCTCTTTGGGCGGACGTTGCTGGTCATAACAGTGGAATATTCTGCAAGGAAATTTGCGCGCATTCTCCCGCGCCCAGGTAACATGAGAGTTCTTCTTTTATGGAACTGCTTCTATGCATGCAGTTCTACGGCGACTCAGGTGATTGAGGCAGACTAAAGAAACGAAAAGCAAAAGAAGGTCTTTCATTGAAGTTCATGGAGAAGAAATGATCGCCCTCTATCACAGCATCGCTTGGTATTCTGTGTGAAATACATCCGATATGCTTTATGAAAGCCCATGCCCTTTGCTCGTATTGAGCATTCGTTACAAGTATGTAAGTATGAAGATGACTACAATTTATTTTTGCTTATGGACGTTGCGAAGGTCATTTCTATCAGCAAATTTTCATTTATGCAAATTTCGGTCAACTGAACCGGAACAAAAACATAGATTAATTCTAAGGGGACCGTGTCACCGTTTTTGGTGGGGGAATACGAAACGCGGTTTTTGAGTGTTTAATGTGCATAAATGAGTATTGTATCATGTGTTAAAATTTGGTGCTGCTCCGGTCAATGATGGGGAATGAGGGTGAAATGGGGAGTCAGGGTGGTCTGGGGAGAGGGGAGTGCAGTCTCCATCTCTTCACATTTGTGCGACCTATGCTGGTAATCTGGCTATCTGCTGGCTTGTATTCTTTGACATGTACGTACTAAGAGCTCAGTTAACCGTTGACAGTCATGGGAGGAGGTTGTGTTCAAATTTTTCTGCACTCTGCATGATTTAATATGTCGCAAAATAACCCCTGCCCCCGCTCGCGTGTTACCAGGTGCTCTGAAGCGCCTTGCAGTTTGTCATTAAAATTGTAACGATTATTTGATTTCTGGAAGTAATTTTTAGTCAAATAAAAAAAAAGTCTTTATTTTACTCGACTGAAAATTTAATTTTTTGACTTTGAACTCTAAAAGATCCTTCAGTTTTTGCTTTACAATAACGATAAGTTCCTCATTCGACGTGGAATTAACATTCAAACAAAAGAATCAATGAAAATTTTATTGTCTTGAAATTTGTATAATTGATACCAGAATGAGCGAAAAAAAATCGAAACTTTTGAAGCAAAAATTGAAATTCACAAAAATATTTTCCCCACTTTCATTCAGTCTGTATGATTTTTTTGTTCTCCGCATATTGAAATTAATAAAATAAGATCTGCCTTATTGTTTTAGTGCAAGAATTACGAGATCCTAATGATTTTGAAAATTCAACTAAATTTTGATTTTTTAAGTCTTTTCTTCAAAAAATCTCCAAATTTATGATGAACAAAATTTGTTTTTCTCATCAGGCAACATTGATGTTTCAAATTTGAAACAAATCTGAAACAAATTTGAAACAAATCATCAAGCAACAAATTACGAACCCTATGTCACATTCCGCCTGAATATGTCTAACCACGTGAGAAAATTGAACTTGTATATTCTCTCTAAATATCTAAATTCTCCAGTTTCAACGCCTCATAAGTTAATTTCTGACGCGTGGATGATGAGAGGCTTGAGCTTCCTATCCAAAGGCAAGCACTGCGTTATTTCCTCGAAAATCTGCGTGCGCAGCCGGGAGTCGAACCCAAAGCCATACGTTCTCACTCGAGAACATAGCGCGTAACCAGTGCGCCATGGAGCCCCTAAACTGCTTCATCAACCCCTCCCACCCCCATCAGCAGCGATGCTTTACTCTACGTTACACTTTTACACCTTTATACCTTTACACCTGTACAACTTTATTTTACACAAGGAATGGTACATTAAACTCTGTATCCTTTCGAGTAAAAATACATAAAATACATGATCAAACTTAGGTGTAGCCTATAAGTTTACAAGACTTCTAAGGCAGTAAATATCACATTATCGATAAATACAGAGAAAATCCATCAGAAATTGAAATTCAATATTGATTAGGAACTTGATTTTTATACTTACTGTAGCGTACTTTAAAAGGGTCAGGGATTAAAAAATTTTATGTCCTGGAAAACAGGGTTAGACCTCACAACCTCAAGCCTCATTGATGGTAAATTGAAGCGATTAAGTCTCGTATGGTGGGCGTGGCCAGGCACTGCCGGGGTCAGCATCGTTTGAAAAAGGCCCCCCGACTTGGTGCAAGGCTCTATGGATGAGCTTCAGTAATTTAAATCTATACACATCGTCCTGCCTCAAAATCTTTTCGTTTCTTGTACAATTCATTATTGCTCATCAGTGGGATATTATTTTTAACGCGTTTTTACGCCCAATATGGTGCGCAAGGTCTTATTTAGGACAGTTACAATCTTGGAGTTTTTGTTCGCTGTGACATCGCCTCAGATTAAAATAGACAATATTAACTTCGAACTGGGCAAAGAATAGAATAAAGTCCGCAGATTCAGTAAGGGCAACACAGAAGAAAGTGCTTTAGAATACTTCGAGATTTGCTCAAGTCCCCACGAACAGAATTTCTATGCTTGCCAAATGATGGCCTGTTATCCAAGATAATGCCTAAGAACTTGATATCACTGACCGACTCCAAAACAACACCATTGAAGTGCACTTCAGTTAACCTGGGGACGGCGCTGGCAGAGATTAACATCAGCCTTGTTTCGTCTGTGAGGGCAACGAGCTTATTGTCAACAGCCAGTCCGACAGGAAAACAGTGAACATTGCGCTGCTTGCTTCAAAGAATGTGTCCTTGGTAATATAAAAGACTGCGTCATCAGCAAACAGTATAAACTCACTTTATAAAAGGAGGTAATTTCAATAATGAAATCATTGAATAGGACTGAGCCTAAAACCCTTGAGGTACTCCTGTAGTATATGGATTTATTTGCGATACACTGTATGATCAGAGGTATACTGTTTCTGATTAATAAGGTAAGATTTTGGAAAATCATAAAAAGGATCCTTGATTCCATAGGAAAAAAGTTTTTCTGGGAAAACATTAGGATTTGAGCCATTAAAATCTTTTCTGAGGTCAAGTAAAAGACAAATTGTGAATTTTTCAAAATGGTACGTATGTAGTAAGTCTTGTAATAGAACAAATATAGCCATAATTGTTTGAGAACATGGAAAAAACCTGAATTGATTCTCTGAAATAACAGAGAATTTCGTACAAAAAATTACAATCTTGACTGTTATGCCTATTCAAATTTTTTATTTATAAAGGGTGACGTAGAGATTGGACGGTAAATGCTAATTAAGGTAGAGTCCCCTTCTTTAAAAATCATTACGACATATTCAAGTATTTAAGCGTTTGGATTAATTCCTTTAACCATACACAAATTAAAAATATGATACAGCATCCGAGTTGGTGCAGTTTAATCGAATATGTCCCATAGGATCCCAGGTTGGAGTTCATCCATCTGGAGTCATTTGTTTTTACGAGAAGAAATAATTTGTTTGATCTCTTCAGCACTGGAAGGGGTTAGGAAGCAAGAGGATTAACATGGAGCTATACCAGCCGGGTGAGTCACTACCGCTTTGGTTCCTCGTCACGTCACTTACAACAAACACAAAGTAATTGTGAAATTCAATTGCAACATCAATGACAACGTACTGTATTTCGTATTAATTTCAACATTCCTATTATGAACGTCCTTTTTTAAATCAGTGAATTAACTACTTCCCATAATTCCCTTCAATTATCTGAGTTACGTACAATTTTATTTATATAATGTCTCTCTTTACCTTCTTGAGTAGAGCAATCAAAATATTACGGTAGGTAGTGTATCTCCGACGGGTTTTTGTCCTTAAACGTAAAAGTATTAGCAGCCAATGTTTTTTTTTTATCAGTTTTGTAGCTTCATGGATCACCCATGGGCTGCTTCCTATTCATCTCCTTTGCAAGTTTTAATGGAAAACAACTATTGTAAGACAGATATAATTGCCTCAAAAATAAGCCCTATCCTAGATTAGGATTTTTACCATGGAAAGCTTAGAGAAATCAACAATAACCCAACTGTTCTTCAAAAGAAATTAAAAGTTAAGTCAGTTAAGTGAATTACATCAAGCATCTCTGAGTAGGCTTTGAAGGAACATGATCTAGCCAATACGTTTTTATGATAGTTTTGCTGTCAGACGCACACCATTTTTACAAACATTGAAAACGCACACACATCATCAAGGCCCGGATCCTTCTATGGTGGCTAGCAAATTCTTTTTTCACAGTAGCTAAAGAAGAAGGGAGGAAGGCGAGCTTACATAATTTGGTCGCCTTCGTATCAAGACCTCTCAACCTCAAGCATTATTGCTGGTAAATTGAAACGGTCAAATCGTGCACCGCGGGTGTGTCCGAGGAGCTGTCGGAGCTGGCGTAGCTTGACGGCCAAGGTGCTGTCGGAGCTGGCGTAGCTTGACGGCCAAGGCGCTGCCGGAGCTGGTGTAGCTTGACGGCCAAGGCGCTGCCGGAGCTGGCATAGTTTGACGGCCAAGGTGCTGCCGGAGCTGGCATAGTTTGACGGCCAAGGCGCTGCCGGAGCTGGCATAGTTTGACGGCCAAGGCGGTGCCGGAGCTGGCATAGTTTGACTGCCAAGGCGGTGCCGGAGCTGGCATAGTTTGACTGCCAAGGAGCTGCCGGAGCTGGCATAGCTTGACGCAACGGCTCGATGGCGCAGCCCGGGCCGTTATCTTGTCTATGAAGGTACGTATAGGCTTGAATGAACTTTTGTACTTCTTGTACAGATATTTTCATCATTCTTGTAACACAAAAATGACTTTTATGTGTGTAGATGACAAACAGACGTGCGATATGTCAACGCTGTTTCTTATGTACACAGTTGTCTGGAACATTTAGTGATGTCGATAAAGGAACCGTAAACGCTGAGGTTGGCTAGATCTGTGTCCGGTTTTCATTTAGTACAAAATTAGAAGAAAAACTTTAGCTAAAGTATAAGGCAATTGTATGCTATATAGTTCGAGTTATCTTGGCTTACCCGTGGATAATCTCTCAGAAGTAACGAAAATAAAATAATATTTACTGCACTAATGGACTAAATCAACGAACCTCTTTCGCTTGCTATGAGCATTTAACAGCCAAAAATAAGTAAGTACTTCCGCTGTGAGAAAATGCACACAATTTCAAGACACGAGTACGGGTATGTCGGAACTTTTTAGTTTTTCTTACAACAACATCTTCCCAAGTTGCTGAGCTTGTGATGTATTTTCCATGAATTTTTTGTCTCAAATCAATTTGCTTCGTACCGACGTTTGTGCGCTACACAACAGTTGGCCCTCTAGTAACACATCTCTTTGGAAGCGTTTTTTTGCTCAAATTAGAAAAAAAACTACTTAAGTAACTTCTTACCGTCTGCAGGGATTATAAAATCCATTTAACTGCAACTTTAAATGTAAAATTTTCAAGTAACTTTTTACCGTGTGTTAATGCCGCTAGTTTTTCATAAAAACCTAACTGCATCATTATTCCAAATCCATGTATGTACATAAAATTGCAGCTAGTGTTTCGCCCAACGGTAAACGCAACATTATCGCTGCCATGATTTGGTCCGCTGGGGGTTAGAACATGGACGACCAGCGAAATCCACAAAAAGTTGAACTAACTTGCCTATTTCTGCAATTATATAAAAAATTGAAGTATGTATAAGTGTGTCAACACATAAAAAATTGATGGGATATGGACATAGAAACCTAACCAAAGACAAAAAGGCAAAGACAAAGTCTTATCTCGATTAAAATATATGCCATGTGTTGGAACAGCCTAAACTCACGGGCCAGCGTAACCAGTATCGCATTTTTTTCTTGTTCCAAATAGCTTTTAAGAGATCTCATTAATACTTGACGGAGAAGAAGGTGGTACCTAGGAAGGTGTTTTATCGTTTACTAGGTGCAAATATTTCAACTTTTCAATCAAAACTTGTAACTTAACAGCGGCGGGGACAGAGCACTTCTGTGAGCCCTAGGATGATGAAAAGAAAACTCGAGAATGCAATTTCTCAAATTCTTAACACAAATGTTGACACTGATGGAAAAGTTCTCGTGACCTCATCAGTACGCGTGCTGTACTGGGGCTGCGAATCAGCCGAGCTCCTATCGAAGCTGTAAGCGAAACGTTTATGAGCCTCGGTGTGGCTGTGAAATTACTCTGTGAGAAAAATCTGCTCCTTACTTTCACACAACCACTTAGAGAGCAGGCCACGTCGTTAAGAAGAACGTAAAGAAAGCTTGAGAAGAATCACTCTGTCAAACCGTCGTAATACACTTTCGATGCTCACAAAGATGCTCACAAATCATTTCACCTTCTGAAATTCGATGGTGCTGCTTCATCATCGAGCCGCCGTCAGTTCGTCTATGAAGCTCGTTAGAATATTCAGAAGTCAAACTGAACAAGAGACGAAGTCCTAAAAGTTGTCTCATCTGCTTCTGCTTCGGAGGTGGCTGTTAAGAAGGCTTCATCAGTGAAACAGTACTTTAAATTTTGAACTCCATGAGTGCTCATTTTACAGTCTTACGCAGTAAGTGATAATTCATACGGAGTGTTTGATAGGGCATAACAGTGCACAGTTCTGGAACACGTGTGCGACTTTGTTACACACTGTATAAGGGCCTGAATTTTCTTCGAACAAATTATCTGTACAGTCTCGTTTGGTATCTTAGCCTTGCGTTTTTCTTACCGTATTTTCTTCTCGATGCGCTACATGCTTTAGAATGTGAATAAAATATCCCTTGGAAATCCACTCACGCAAAAAATATAAACCTAAATCCTAATCGAAATACCAATCATTTATTTTTCTCAAATATATTAAAGTAGTACAAGGCTGTTAACATTTTCTGCTACAGGTCCACTCCCACACATTTTCACTGATGAAATACTAAAAACCGATTCACACTTAATAAGAAAATAATATGTTCGTGTAATTTAAAAGCAATTCAACAATTTCAGTGCAGATGAGTAGTATTTCACAACGCTCGCTAAATTTGATCTTTTTTGTCTAGCCCTATTCACGAGATGGATTCTTTAGAAGCAAGTTGAAAACATTACTATTTAAACTTGAAGAAGATTATTAAAAAAAAATCTGAGAATTGAATCATCCTAACTCAAAACTCATACGCCCTTCTAAAGATTTAATGTGTATCCCATATGGGCTGCACCTTTTAATTTAAGTGAAAATAAAATTGATAATATCTTGGGCAAAAAGTGAGTAACAAAATTGACGGAGGGAAGAAGGACATTCAATGATAAAAAGGAACAAAGGACACGCAACTGAGTATTAATTACCCTACTGCCCGATTCCCTTCTTTATCACGTCCCGTCCTTGACGAACAAAGCAAAGTATTGCTGAAATAGTGAAAGTCGATCAATTTGGGGCGTTGTCACACGACCAGCCAGGATTGAGAACAAAAACATAAGCGAGTGTCGGCCTTAGAACCAACATTAAATTTTCAGTTTTTAAACGAGCTTCACTAAAATTTCGTTTTAATTCTTGATGTTATGCATCACTCATTCCTAAATATCTTATTACCGGCAATTCATTCCTATATTGTTCAATCATTATTGGATTGTTCAATAACTGGTCATTAATTTACAGGCTTAGAAATTTTGTCTCAATTATTCATTACGAAACCAACCATTACCTGTTCGGGAAATCAAATTATTCGTAGATTAAATTATGGGCGTAAGCCTGAAATAACGCAGAAATCCTTACATATTTCGTACATATATACCACATAATATTTAGACGCACGGCGAACTATTTGTCAAGCTTTTTGCAACTGGTAAGGCGTTTGATTCAAGCCAATCAGATCCTGATCCTTAACTCTGTCACATAAATGTCTGTCGCAATTCTCATTGTGTAATTGCACGCACGAATAAAAAATTTCTAGCTTTACATGGTTACGGTGACTAATTTTACCAAAAACTCTGATGAAATAGCTGAATTAGATTTTCTGATTTTGACCAAGTTCATAAATGAAAATTTCTTAGAGAATATTATAGTAAAATTACGTGCTCGGTCACTTGTATTTCGCTATTAGAGTTGGAGTAAATACTTTTTCAAGCTGTATTTCGTTGAAGAGAACAATATATGTGATGGAATCATTCCTGGCGCAGCACAATTTTAGGAAGCTGCCCCAGGATTTAGTAGCGAGTCATGAACTCAAGATAATTTTATTCTCTCCTCGGTGTTTCTTTCTGTTACATCAATGAAAACGGTCACTCATACCGCGCCAAGTGCTCAAACTTTGATTAGATACGAACTAATTCATGTTTTTCAGCGTCGACTCACGCTAGTGTATTTCATTTAATCTTAGACAATAAAACGGCTTCGCAAGCGTGTCATTTGGAAGGCAAGTGTAAAGCGAAGTCGAATGAATGAAAGATTTGGGAAAAATCAGGTATAGTGAACAACTTTTACGAGTACGACTGTCAGAACACGTATTCCCTTCTTAGCAAAAAAACTCTTTTGTGTCGTCAATGAACATTCAATAGCAGTCGCTTTCAGCTTCAGGTTGGCATAGAGCGCTAGATCGGTTCCTGCCAACGACCGCTGTATGTACGGTCTTCCCTGCATAGAGTGGTATCAACTCGAGCGAGCCCCATATAGCGGTGAAAGTGAGATGCGTCATTTTTGTCATGAGAACCAAATAATAGAGCGAGTTTTTAAGTTAGAAAAATTGTTATTTGCCTAAACCGATCTTGCGTTCAATACGGGGTAGACGGTGATAGGTTTCTTTTACGTCAACTATAAATTTATCAAAAAGACTCTGGTTACTGTTCCACTAATTTTTGCCTCAGTTTCTGTGTAGTGGCTTCGGAGACAAATGATAATGTGTAAAATCATATCTACGTTTAAATAGAGATAGAAACATCCCTTAAGGAAAGCTGCCTGCGGCTAAAAATCAATACAATTCAAATGGTTTTCATTCTGATTTTCATTAGGTTTCATTTCGAACTAAGAACACTCTAGCTCGATCGAACGGTAAAAAAATCGACAAGCATAAACAACTGCCAAAACAGTACGGAAAACAGCGGCCAAAGAGGTAACAGGATCAACAAATAGGTGTGGTGGTTGCCACGCCTTAGACAGAAACCCGCTCACGGAAACTCTTAACACGAAAAGGGCGCCGTTTCCGTCCCGTCTTCCTGGAAGCACTACTCCAAATTCCAGAGAATTTTATCCTTGCCCATGTATTTGCTGTGACAACTTCACTCGCAAATACAAGAGCTTCCCACGAAAAATACGAGAGATTCGGAGAGGTGTTTCTTTTGATGGTCGAGTTTTAGAGCTAAAGTTGAAGATGGAGGCGCTCATACGCATGCCAGAATGCCGTAATTAAACTAAGTGGTGCTGGTGTAGGACGCCACGAGCTTTTTACTCCGCCTAATGACAAGGATCGAATAGCTCGTCGCTCTGAGAAGTGACGGAACCAAGCGAAAGTTGCTTTATTTCGTGTCGACAAAGATGACTGGAATATCAGGAGATGGACAATCCAGGAATTTGGTTGCAGTTTCGTGGCCTTGAGACCGATGGAATCAATAACTTATGGAAGATATGTAATACGACTGTGAAAATCACAATGTAGTGGAGCCTTCATGATGGATAGCCACTGTGGAATTCAGAACGATATCAAAAATGCAAGAGATAGAGTAGGCAATGATCCGAGAAATAAAGAAATAGAACCAATGATCAGGCAAGCGCCGCATACTCGTAAGGGCTAAAAAAATACGGAAACATGCGCTCTAGGAATCTCTCATGAAATTTCTCAGAGTTATAAAAAATTGTGAATGCCAAATCAAGGACACGTAGTTGAAAGAACCAAAAATGAAACTAGATGAGAGGCGCGTGGCGACACATGTTGCTAGGATAATGAAACGAGCCAGCAGCCACGAAGTCAGTATGTCCTTCACTGCCAAGTTTAATGTCGGGAGAATAATAACATGGAGGCAGTTTTAGTTCGACGATGCCGGCGAAGTTAGAATACAAGAAGAAAAGGCTCTTGTTTGTGAATACAGAAATGTTTTGACCAATGATTGCCTCATCAGCAGGAGATTATGTGAATTTGATTGTCATTTGAGATTCAAACCGAACGATGATATAAAACACTCATCTGAAAAAATTAATGATTGTTTTGTTTATTATACTATTCTCTGCTTTAGCATCTAGACTGAGACTCCTCCGAATATTTTGTATTAAGTTTACGCAGCAGATCGTCGTCAGGTTTGACGCTTCAAAACTTTTGCTTTCTGAGTCGAGTATAATTGTAACCTGTGGAAAAAGCTTAAAAAAAACTATTCAAAAATATTTTATGTAATAAATCGCGGTAAATCGCAAAGAGAACTATCACAAAATACGTCTACTCAATATATAATCAACGTTCTTTAGCTTTCTGTGATTTGATTATTGTCAACTTGTTTGTATTTTCAATAAATTGTTTTAAACTCTACGCTACCGTGAATGCTAAGTTTTTCCTTTTAAGGCAAATTTTAGCTCGAGTAAAAAAAATTATTTCAAATATAGTCATTTCACTAAATACTTTGAATGATACTGTTTGTGCATATATAATGGAGATTTGATTATAAAATACAAAGAAATCATTTTCCCGTTTTCAGTGGTAATTATAATCCTGTTGTTTTGTAGAAACAGGAACACGAGAAAATTTTTACATCCATGGACACCTCCTGGTCGAGCGAGCGCAGCAGGACGACACGTAGCACAACGTCCATTGCGGGTGGTGAAGTTTGGAACTTTGAATTTAAATTTGCAATTAAAATTTTGAATTAAAAATTTGAATTGAAATTTTGAATTGAAATTTCCAATTGAAATTTTGAATTGAAAGTTTTTGAATTGAAATTTTGAATTGTATTTTCGAAGTGGTATTTTGAATTAAATTTGGAATTGTAAATTTGAATTGAAACTTTGAATTGAAATTTTGAACTGAAATTTTGAATTAAATTTTTTTAATTGAAAATTTTGAAAAAATTGGGTGCTCCGTAAATCGTGTTTTAAGGCGAAAATAAGAAAACCCCGGTCACAGGAAGACTGACAGGCTTATTCATGAGTAGAGAGTGTACTCTGCCACAAAGCGGCAACCCTCTTCATTTTAGCAAAATGTGCCCCAACGCGTTCCGTTATTAAGATTTTCAGCATACCACAGCTCTGCTAAAAATACCGACCGGATGTTCGATGTGTCCTGGTATGCTTTCTAACCTGATTATTAACTCAGTAAAATGAGTATCATTAACTGATTACGACTCAGAAAGAACTGTTCATCTTAGAATGTAGTCTCAAGAAATTCCCATGGTGCTGCCGCTCGAATTACTGAAATGTCGGTCACCATAAAAAAATGCATCACGAAAAAGTTTTCTAATCAAATGTTTTAGAGATTTTGTCTTCAAATTATATTTTTTACATTGATCAAGATAAGTTAAAATTGTGTAACATTGTGAAATCGCTTTTTATTATATCTATCTTTCTTTTCTGAGAATTTCGTATTTCCTTGATATTATCGAAATCCATATTATGGATTTCCAATACTAGTCCTGTATGTGCTGTATGGAACAGTTCCTGCCAGAGCAATCTTTGAAAACTTTTAAGATTTAGGGTGCAGTTTCTTCCTGTTATAAAATACGTAATACTTGTCAACTAGAAGGGTAAATTGATTGAAAGATTGAAATCAGCATAATAAAATCAATTCCATCAATCACTTAACAAGAAGGTATGTTATGGAGGTTACGCAAGAAAACTCTCAATTAATTAATTTAATTAAAAAATTATATTAATTAAATTTCTAGGTAAATTTTCGTTCTCGCAAATTCTATGTAATCAAAGTTGAAAATAAATGAGTAGAGGTTGTGCAGTATAATGGACACGTAGAGATTGCGCTTCAATGTTTCAGTGAAGCCAAATTTTAGGAATATCCCACCCAAAATCACAATGACTGTTTTTATTTCGAGTTTCGACAGATTTATTTATGCAATTTATTGAATTTTTTTTAAATTCAGACCATTCTTCTTTATGACTTGAGTTGAAGTGAGTCCAAATAAAAGCAAATTGTTGTAATGTGAAGGGCTGCCTCCACACTTCATCTCGCCCTGCAATAGGAGAAAAGGAACAGCAGGGATCGTCAAAGCATATCGCTGGCTTCCACGGGTCTATCTACCAGCCCTTGCAATCGCTATACCAGTCCAGGCCTTCCTGAATATTTCTTTAGAAAAAAATAAGTTTTTCGATAGCAGCTCTTCAATGATATCAGATTTCTTTGAGCTCACGGCATACAATTTACGAGGTAACTGAGCCAGTCATGACATCTGTCTGTCTCTGCAGTCCCATCGGTAAAAAAAAACCTGGTGACTTTCACCTCAACGCGTTTAAACACATGTCATTATTTTTTTTTTATTAGGTATTGAGTTTGGAAGTTCTCCAGAAATTACTCTTATTGCTTGAGATGTTACCCTAATTCTCAAATTTTATTATGGTTATTTATGTGGTAGCTCTCGAGAGTTCAAGAGTTCAGCTGTTTTTTTGGCGGCCAGACTTCTTTAGTTCAAGTTCTAGCAAGTTATTCTCTTTCGATCCCAGTGAAGTTTCTTATAAATAATCACTCTATACTGCAGAAAAATCTAAATGGGAAAATAACTTATGAATGAGATTAATGCCCCTACCTTAAACAACAATAACCCATAAATATGAATTTGAAATAGATGTTCGCAACATAAGGTCCATTGAAATATTTGATAAAATTGCTCCTGTTCCAATATTTTGTTGATTCCCACCATCTCCCAATGTTTTCTTCAAAATATCATAAAAAACGTACCGTTGCCAATTGTTTGGCGCGTAATTGACGAGTGAGCTCAGAGCGTAACATGATGAAGAGTTTTAATTTGCCATAAGCTTTTTTGTTTAGGTTTCAACGCGGACACACATTCGCAGTGGGAGTCGACGATATTTTTACTGACATTGTAAAGAAACTGGTTCCAATAGATGGCTGTAACGATGAAAATAATAATAGCTTCGGAAGCAAGGCTTGGAAATTTTCCTTCGTCTGAGACAATGAGATACCGTAGCCCTCATTCACATCTTCGTCAGGGAAAATTCGCAAACAAACACCATTTAAAAATTCTCTCCTACCTGCACCTGCCTCGACGTATGCGATCTAAAGGGTACAGTAAGTTAGCTAGTTAAAACATCGTTGAAATTTTGGTATCTCGTAAAAGATCTTCAGGACTTAACTTCGGGAAAAGCAAATTTTTCACTGAACATATAGAGCTCCTGTAAAGAAATAAAATATTATGAAAATACGAGTTAAATGCCGCGAAGCTTCTTGGCTAGGTGTCAAATGACCCACAGGTTGGTCACTTTATAGAAAACGTGATAAGGTGAGAAAAATATATTCGTAGCCATTTTGTGACGGAATTAAGATGTTTCTGAGCAATACGAGAAGTTCTAGCTAATTGAATGGTCCAAGCCTCTCACTTCAGCTTCGTAGACTGAAACAACTCACTTCCTTCACCATCGAAAATCAAGTACGTATCGCTTGTGAATAAATGACGGTCAAATACGGACGTTTTTGAAGATGAAAGGGCCGTTTAAGACTCAAAACGCCTCCGGAGCGCACATATTTTTGTAAGGTCGAGTATTAACGTAATATTCGATGACGGCTGTCTATGATTTAAGGCCGATCACAGACGTTCTGGGTCTGGCGGGAACGTGGTATGGATGAACACTACAAATGACCAAAGATGTTTTGAGGCCGAGAATGTCGTCCAAAAACTGGACATTCCGTCGGAGATACGGAGGTAAATCGTTGTCGATATGTCCCTAATTTGGGGACATATCGCCTTGCTCGTCCATATCATACCGGCGATGAGTCTTTAATTTTTAATTGTCTTTTTTTCTGCATAGAGTTCGTTCCCTTCGTACCATACTCCTGGTGCGTTGGTGAACAGGGTACAGATGGCTTACGAAAAAGAAAAGAAATAAAGAAGTGTCCGTCGAAAATTTGATGAAAATCACCTTGAAATTTTGAATCGGAACTCGATGGGGAAATTTGCATAAATTTCTGTAAAACAGAAAAAAGTTTCGTTCTGTACCTTTCTCCGGTAAACAAGACCTGCATTTCCCGTTGGAAAGAACTCCATATCCACCCTCAAATTTGCATTTTCTTGTTATGCCCAAACATGTTTTCATTTTTCAATCTTCTTCTAAGAGAAAATTGAATGGCCAATATTGATTCCAAGGCTTGTGAGACAATTTCAGAGCGACGCTTTGAATTACGATGTTAAGGAAGGTGCTCAGATACCCCATAGCGCTACAGACAACTAAAGAATTTAGTCTCCTTTCAAGATACCCCCTTGTGACTAGCAATTCATCCCCCTCTGATAAAACCTTGCCCTTGAATACTTTTTACCAAAAATTAACGTTCAATTTTTGGTAGCCGGTCGGCATATACAAGGTTATAAAGCACATCTAAGCAAACCAGCAGACTTAGAACGATAACACGCTCTCTGCAGTCGGTATGTTGTGAGCAGCGCAGTAATAAAGGTTTTTGTTAAAGAAAAACGAAGCGAACGCCAATTTTCTGTCCACTATTCCTAATAATAAACACGTAAATTAACATTTCTTCAAACCAAGTTACGCACACAAGGTTTTCTGAAGACAGTGGCTTTTGTGTTCAATGGTCGCTCGCGGTGTCAGCGCTGCGGCTGTAATTCCCATTCCTTCATCCAGTCACAATCATTCAAGGTGAAACGTTATTTGACCTCGCGTCACTAGTGTAGCTGTTACAATTACTCGAATGTGTTGCATTTTAGAAATATAATTACATAAAAATGAGAAACCTTATTCAACCTCCGAGCAAAACCACTGGCGTATTTTTCACTTGCCGAGCACATTTGGTAAAACTAAATCATTTCGGCAAAATTTATTAGCCCTACGGAAACTCATGTACTTCATCATAGAGAAACAAATGCAGAGTTCGTCACGTTAATATCTAAGTTTAATACGAGTAGTAACAACTTACTTGTTTCAGAACTGGCTATTTTGAAGTATAGTCCAACAAAACCCGTAAATTACCTAACACAGTTTTTTATGCATATTTTGAGTAAACTACAGCAGTGAAAGTATATGCATACTGTTGTTACAGACCCCGTGCTGTTCATCTCTATTTGTAAGCAATCGTACGTGCAGTTGGGAAAAAGATTACCATAAAGACATTCTTAAAATTATCTCTCCAAAATGTTGTTTCAGATCAACAACACACTTGCGGTGCATTTAGTCGTCTGCTCGAGCTGAGATAATTCCACGTCGAAATACGGCTGCCTTACACGCGGCGCCTTTGAATACACGAGAGAAAATTACACTCGATATTCAGGGTGAAAATTGGATTAACATTAATGGTACGGAGAAAATGTTATTTCCAAGAACAATGCTTTTTTTAATGACGTTCAATTAGTATACTTGTTTATTACTTATTTTTTCCTAATTTTCATTGAGGTAAATATCATTAAATAAGCTTTTGAAAACGTTAATATATTTCATATGGTATTTGTTGATTGGCTTAGAAATGAAATCATGGTCTATTTTATTGTTATTAACATGCATATACACACTGAAAATTCCAATTCCGTTTTGTTGATACCTGTAGGTTTCCAGAGATACCCCATCCTTCTTCATTCAACT
Source organism: Orchestia grillus (assembly GCA_014899125.1). Lineage (NCBI taxonomy): Eukaryota > Metazoa > Arthropoda > Malacostraca > Amphipoda > Talitridae > Orchestia > Orchestia grillus. The sequence continues at coordinate 24,828 of VOMN01004626.1, read as the reverse complement.
AACATATCCCTCGCAGGGATATGTTATGTGTGTGCATTCGAGTCATTCAACTCCCTGAAACTGACAGCGACGTTCATTGGAACAAGATCACCGCCTGTGACGACCCCTTCAGAAACACGAAAGATGGACTTTATCTTTCGCTAAATCCGCGAAAATCCTCAACACCATTCTTCAAACTGCTCGTACGAGGGGCGTGGTGTCGGGACGAGCCTCAGAGCGGAATTTAAGAAAAGTTTTTGAGTTCTTCGGAGAGTGAAGTGACGTCGAGATAGCCATAAGATACAGGAAGAGTTGTGAAAGACTTCTGAGGAATTAAAGTAGGAAACGATGAGCAAAGAACAAATGTAAAGGATGAGTTGAGGAGAGTTCCTGAAGAGTTAAAAATGGAATTGACGAGAAAGTAGTGGATTGTGATGAAAAATTAAAGTCATCGAGAAAACAAGATCATAGGCCATGAGTTGAGCAGAGTTTGGAAGGAATTTAAAGATAGAAGTAATGAGTTAAGTAATGGATTGTGCTTCCAAATTAGTGACGATTGAAAATGTTTCCTTCGATATGGACAAGTCTTTCTTCATGCCTGCTGCCCATAGGCAAAAAGGTATCTCTTTGTTTTACAATATATTTTTCAGTTTACGGAATCACTTTTTCCGAATAATTCTCCTTCAGCCATTTAGCGAACAAACATACGTTCGAATTGCATAAATAATTTTCCCGATTATTTTTAGCTGCCTGTAAGCTTTGTTACAACCCAGATAACAATCGGTGCTGTGTCTCTAGTGTGTTCTGCAATTGGAGGCAGTCAGTGCAGTCTAGGCTGGACTCAGCGCTGTATATTGCGCCAATAGCTCCCCTCGGAGTGAGCCTAGAGTGGCCTCTAGCAGCTGGACACACCAAAAACTACTTGTACGCCTCTGCAGCATAGTATGTCCTTAGACGTACTATGCAGCATAGTCCTTAGAAACCGTGACTGGTCTGGTGAATTTTCATTTTTGTAAAGCATTTAGAGCGGTGGCCTTTGCGGCAGCGACCTGCGCCAAAAGCGGACATGACGTCCGCGTTGCGGCTGCAGCCACTGCCGCGCCGCGCTATTGGTGCTTCTCTGAGCAGCGTTCGTATCGTAGAAGTACTGCACCGATTTTTATTAGGGAAATTTCACTGACCGGTAATCGAGAGTAATTTGCAAAAATTACATCTAGGCTTCTCTGAACGTTTAAGAAATAACATAATTTTTATCGAACATGTTTGTACACATGCATCCTTTCATCTTTTTTTCATGATCTAACTACGGTTTTTTCCACTATTTTATTACATCCTTAAATATATATGAGTAAATCCTTGGCACATATACTTTTTCAAGTTCAAACATTTCTACAATTCCTCAAGTGACGTCACTCACACCCTAAAAAATCTAATCGTAAAGGGCAAAATTATGTCTGCCACAACTCTCCCATTAATGAACTCGCCAAAAACGCAAATACCATTGAACGCAGATTTTAGAATCATTTTGGCACTCGGACAATGACTTAAACTTCCTATGCTCCCTTAGTTCAGCAAACACACTTTTTTCATTGCTGCACATCTGTACTGAATTGGAGGTATGAGCAATTCATCCCTCACTCGAAAATGTTCCGAAACTCTTTCTCTTCTCGTTCAGCTACAGATCGTCGGCCCCTTCCAAACGTGTGCTCTTTAATCAACGGTTGAAATTCACCAAAACTTTTCTAAAACAACCGCAATTTCGTCATATCTCTCAAAATTGACATCGTGGGTACTTTTAAGTGTGCTTCAGTATGCATTTATCCTCCACTGTTTCCTTTCGAACGCACCCACAAGTTCTACAGTCGTTCGTATCTCCAGTCGTTTCATTGTGCTCTTTAATCCCTGCTCGTAACTCGCTGCAGCCCTCCAACACCTCCCTAGCCCGCTCCACGTGCCGCCGTCGCCAAGTCTCACACGGTGTTATTAATTTTAAAACTCCTCAGGGAAAAGCGCTCGGCCAAACAAGCTTTGGGCTTCAGCCCCCTAACGTGAGCTGAGATCCCAACTTTAGTGCATGAGATATTTTCCCTGTTCAGTTAAAAATTCAAGTACCCTTTCTCATTCTACAACAGTTCCGTGGCACTATATATTGATATTAAACATACATTTAAATACTTACACATATAAGCGAGTTTATAGATCTATGACACGAGTATTGGGACTTGTACTATATTCATATTATATCTAAACTTCAATCCCGCACATGGCCTTGTAACGTGATGATCTTGTGTAAATTCGTAAGTTCTTAACTTCCGAAGCGGGCTAACTGAGTATCCTCTCCTATTGTATGATGCGCTTGCATATCTCAAGTGACGCGCACGCGTGAGTGAAGGAATTACACAGCACTGTATTTTATTGCTTTTAATTTTTAATCTCCGGGAATCTTCAGAAAAATTAAAGAAATTTATTAAAAACTTGAACAAACTAGTAAAATTAAAGCGAATATGAAATCAACTTATTCAATTAAAGCGAATGGGAACCTGGTTTGAAAGTACGAGTATATCCTAACGAAATGAGTCACTTCCAGAAATGCATGTGGTGAACGCAGGAAGTTTCTCCACTTAGGGACAATTCTACACAACTGGCAGTATTTAATTAGGAGGAACAGAGTAGAAGCTCAGTATGTACGCCTGAGAGGAAGAGTGGACGCGGGGTAGAGAGGAAGGTGCGCTCAAGTCGGTCGACTGACTGGCTTTGGGAAAATTAGGAAAAAATTAAAAATTACAAGAAAGCATCAACGGAATGAGTGGCTGTACGAACCTCGAAGGCTGTCCATCGACCTCGAATGTTCGAATGCATCCATCTAGTTATTCTTTAAATCAAAGTTGAATTGATTGTAATTGTAGATATCCAGGGGAACATAAAAAACTGATTTATAACTAATCATAAGTGTAGGTATTCAGGGAACGCAACAACTGATTTATAATTAATCGTAATTATAGATATGAAGGATAATACAAAAACAAAGTGTTCAAAGGGTTATAGCATATTTCGGGTATTTATGATACAAAAATGCAACAAATACCATTTGAGAGGGTATACATAGTGTACGAGTAAAAATAATTTTTACTTCACAAAAGAAGATACCTCAAGTTTATGTCAGTACTATTAAAACTAATGACTTTGACTGCTCAATTACTTGATTGGTTTATGGGTGGAATGTAACCGTGCTCACTGACTTTCATGTAATTAATTTAGGATATTAGAGGCTGGCAAATATGTTCAGAAATAAGGCCGAGAAAACTGCTTCACAAACACGAAATCTGCTGGAACGAGGGAGGTCCGTCTAGGAAGTACGGTAAATTGTTGAAAAAACATTTTATTAACTGTGGTGTCACAAGTAGATGTTTCACTCAAGCTTTCGTATTCTGAATTCCATATTCTCTATTGAATATCCGTAATATTTTAGAAGGTGAGGCATTTTTCTCTATTCGTGATGCAGCAAAACCAAGTTATCATCAATAGTAGCGAGGTTACGAGAGGCTATCCTAATAGAGCTTTCGAGGTGTGAGCCGCGTTTGAAGCGCTCATACCATTCAGACGAGGAAAATAAATAAAGTAATAAAACGAAAAAAATTAACCAGTAACATCCAACCATGGCGCACGCGAGTGTTAGTTGACCAACATTTTATAATGAAACTGTGAAGCATAGAGTTTTAAAATTTTAGAAAAAAATGACCCAACGGGTCAAAGGCATTCCAGTGATAAGAAAAGTCGATGTAAATATTTTTCATAAAAATAAAGTCAGGATAATACTGAAAAATGAACGATGTAACGCGCAGACCCCAATGGAAACACAAATCGATGTAGTTTTTGAAGAAGAGTTTTCGCATGAAAAGTGAATGCATCCGATACGTTTGATCATAGAACGTCCGTGAACATAGAAGAAAATTTTACAATGAATGAGTGTTTGTCAGGAATTTCACCAAGGGCCGTTTGATTATTCTATTTCATACGTTGTCCTACCATGTCCACCGAACCAATCTTGTTTTTTCGCTATATACCTGGGCTGCAACATAGTTTCACTATATAATCTCGGCAAAAGCGAAAGAAAATAAACATTCTCACTCGGTGATACTAGATATTCAGAGTGAGACGTCAAGTAAAAACGATATTGTTCAAAATGTATCCCGTCTCGGAAATTCTCTAAAAAATAAACGTTTTACGTAATGCACCAAAGAAAACCGTCAGCTGAGGGCAGTGGTATCCAGGCTACTGCGGAGGTATTGTGGCGCACATTCCTTCACAGACGAGCAATTTATTCTGAAGCAAGCTTTGAAAAAACTGCGGGAGCGTGAAGATTTTTTTTTAGCTTGACGTTAACATATTTTTACTCCTCGTTGGAGGAATGAACAGCGTCGTCCTGCTTCGCACTCCGGAAAAATTGCTTGGAAAAAATTCTGTGTTCTGCGTTGTTGCATGAGACATTCAAAGTTACGTACATTTGGCTTGACAAGCACTTCCTGCAGCACTTCTTCCGTTGACCAAACGTCGGAGCTTAGTAAATATTTGTCGTTGAGAGACGGCGTTGATGATGAGCTTTCAACTATTTTTGCTGTGATCTATATAGGTATTTAGATTTCTTCTGCTAAAGATAGTAACAGGAGGGGACGAGCTGGATACACTCTTTTACGTCGTTTAATAGATTTTGTTTTATTTTTCACTCGTAAACTATAGGTTACTGACTTATTATACATGTATGTAATAGCACAGTATCAGTATCATACATCTGAATTTTAGTGTTACTCTCAGCCCCTGAACACATGAGCTTTAACCGCACTATTAACACCTGACCACCCACGATTTAATCTCAGTGTCAACACCTGACCATCTAAGCTCTAATCTTACTGCCAACAGCTGATCATCTAAGCTTTAATCTTACTGTCAACACCTGACCATCTCAGCTTTAATCATACGAACTCGAGGCCATTTAATCTCTAATCTTACTCTCAGGACCTGACGACCAAATCCTAAATCTTAACAGCAGCATCTAAGCATGCAACGCGCACACACAATCTAAAACTTTTGTGCTGTCTACACCTCTCAATCCCCCGAAGTGCTGATATTTTCAGAGGAGGCATCGTAAGAAGAGTGGAAGCTGGAGAGACTTTTTGAACATTTCCAGAGACACATTTCTTGAAATCATAGCTCTTCTTGAGGGGGTCACGTTTTCCTAAGAAGTTCTTAATCTTTTTCCATCAAAACGCCCATAAAAATTCGAATTGGAGTCTCGTGTTTCTTGCGCGTCTGGAAACACGTAAAACTGGTGCAACTATGGTGAAACAAGAACAGTATAAAAAGTACAGTTGACAGTTAGGATCCCGATTGGTGAAACTAGTAAATACGTTCATTCAAACTTGAACATTTCCAAAAACGTGGAGCCAGTCCGATATACTTCACTTTATCTGTCCATCATTTTGCACGTCAGCAATTTTGTTGAAGAGTGTTTGCAGTTCCCTACAGGAAAGACAGCTACATTAGTCAAATGATCAAAACAGAATGCACAAGCATCACTTCTGTCCACATGTATGAGTCTTTAAACGGGTTGTATTCCCAGAAAAAATATTGTCTGTCAAATAATTCAAATAATTCGATTTTTATTTGTCCCCATAATAAACCTAACCTTAATAAACAATTTCTACGAACAAAGAATTTTTACAAGCAGAGATGAGTAGACAAAAACAAGTGAAATAAGAGATTGTGCCGCCTTAAAACTGCAAGTCACGATTGCTGCTTGTGTAATTCGTAACCGCTTATTGATTGGCTTTGGATATGCAATAAATTTCATCGAATTATATAAAATCCACAGCTAAACTTATACTAATTCTCACTGTCCTATAATTCCTCAATCTCTCACTGTCGCTTTCTTTCTTTTTTGTTTCAACAGAGTATCAGCAGCAATTTTTATAATTTTTTTACATGCTTGTCTTTTTCAGAGAAATGTTTGACGATCTCAAAGCGGTTGCTTGGGCTCGACAGTTTTTAATTTTTTGATGAGACAATTTTTTTGTACGCCCTTCAGACGACGCTCTTTCATTTGTAGAATTCGACTAGAGGTCTCGTCTCCTGACATGCTCGACTTTCAATAGTAAGGAAATGTTTTTCAACGATGCCATTGTGCCCATTTTATGAAAGGTCTACCGAGTTCACTCACCGAGGAAAAACCAACTGCAAATGACCACGATTCCGACCACAATTTCAAATTTATGCGAGGAGCAAAATAGTTTCGTCGCACAGAGCTGAAAAACCAATTACAATATTGATAAATGATAGTGTGCCGAAATTTTTTTTAAATATGTCGAAACTTTGTTCAACATATTTAGTAATAGATATGTTCATACTTATTTAGCTTAAAAAATTATCGGCGAAACCAAGCATGGTTCAAATATTTTCATGTCGCAATCATTATACCGTAGAGTAAAGAACTGAGAGTAAATTCAAACTTGATAACTCGTGCCAGTTATGGTCTTACGCAAAGGGTTTCTCAAATTAGAGATATTCGAAATATATTCTACACCGTAAGTACACTTTCAACATCAATGAATGATTTTGTTGAGCGGATTTAAATAACTTTTGCCTCCAAGCTCATCCTGTCAGCACCATGGTACAAAGGAGTGAATCAGATATAGAACGAACGAACCATATTTCGTGTATTAAATAACCGGAAAAATTTTATTATACTTTTTTTAATTAGGATTGTGCTTGAAAGTTAACATCGTAATTTTTTAATCTTATTTCTTCTGATTTCATCTCATTCCCATTTCTCTGTTAAATTTTCCTAGATTCTCAAATGGAACTTTTGTGACATTATGCAAATAAAATATTCGGTATCTGTTCAAAATGATGCAAAGAAATAATATACAAAGAAAAATCATCAGAACTCTAAAAAATATCGATCCTTACAACATGAAACGACGAATTTCTTAACAGCAATCTTACAAAGAAATGAAGATTCGACAAAATTTGCATTGTAACGCTTGATTTGCTATGAGTTTTTTTTCAGTATTAACTCATTTTTTTAGTTTTGCGCCGTCATTTCTGGTTGAAAATAATCTTAGAACCTTGAATTCAGCCTTTTACTGCTGGAGCTAATTTCTAATTGACTAGAAATATTTGTAATTTCTCTCCATAGCACATTCCTACTACATTAAAAGAAAAAAAAGTAAAAACAGTAGGTCAAAGTAAGTAAGAAAGAAAGAAACAAGTAAGAAGCCAAGTAAATAAGTAAAAAAACAAAAGAGTAAGAAGACAAGTAAGTAAACAAGAAGCAAACAAAACCAGTAGGGTTCCAGGTGTGCTCTCTGCAACGGAACCCAGTCACATTTCAAAATTAGAATAAGTAAAATAAAGTTCCTACAGCCTACGACAAGAGTTTCGGGTTTCATTCAGGAGAGAACTGAGAAGCAAACCAATCGCTCCAACACCAGCACCACGAGCTGCAGCTCCAAGCGAGCTCCAGTTATGCCAGGGAGAGCAAGCGTGCGAGTTACCCAACTCTTTTCTTTATTTACTGGGAGTGACCTGTTTGGTTCATCATCACAGGCGAACTGTTTGCTGGGGCAGACCTGGGTGGTGCCACCGAGGATGGACGTTTAAGTTCTGAAAATTATTAGAACAGCGCGTTATAACACTAAATGAGAAATTTTAGTGGAGGAGATTATCGTTAAAATTCTTCTGCCTGAGATTGATTCAAAAACAACACGTTCAGTGATACGTATTCTCAGAGGGAGGTATTATCGCAAAATGCTAAAAATAACTCCATCAGAATTAGATCATTCAAGAGGCAGCTTCAAAGATTCTAGATACATTGCGTGAAATCTAATTTTAAACTTTTGCTTCTTACAACTTTCAAGAGCAACAAACAGATCAGTTTCTTGAGTGCTGCGGATGGTGCTGGGCAATTACTATTGAGCTCTGCTTCAGAGATCGAAAGATTAAATTCCCAAAAGTTTTAAACTAATCTTATTTTAATTACTATATTCCCTAAGCAAAATAAATACCGTGGAATACCACAAATACCAATGCCTGTTTCCAGTAAAACCGGGTACTGAAAGCTTTTTAACTACGTGGCACACAATTTTAGCTCAAGTTTAAGAAAAGATATTCCTTCGAGATTTTCTTGGCATTCAAATATAGAAAAGAATAAATGTTCTCACCTCATAATCTTGCAGCAAGCGAACTAGCAGAAAAAATGAGAAGTCTATCCTTCCGGAACGGTTTTAAATTACATTCGTCTGTTGCGTAGGGAAACTGTTGTGGTATTATTATTTCCACGTAGGGTAACGCGTACGACTTTGAGTACCGTTGATTTTTTGGTAAAATTTCTAGATACACATCTGAACTAGCAAATATGCCTACCGAAATTGACCAAATACTTGACAATTTCCGGAAAGTCACCAGAGTTGCCGTTCATTCACCATCAACGAACGACTGGGCTTTGTGGACAAATATTTTTTATCGTCAAAACGTTGGACGGAAGCAACAGAATTGTCAGTTATTTTGTGAAATGGGATAACTTTCAGGGAAATATTTTCATAGCATCAGATAGACCGCAGTTGGCTCGTAGTGATGGTGGTAAGGAAATTACTTCATCAGGCCCTGCACGAGCAACTTTCTCCAAAAGTGCACCGAGAGGATGCATCCATCTTACTATCGACGTTTCCAACTTAATATGCTTATTAAAATTTTAATAAAATTTTCTCTCTCTAGAAGCGTTTTAACTTCCGAAGAATTCACAGATCGCATTTTGGAGGCAAAAGCGGAATCCTATCAGTAGCAATGTATATATGTATATATATATATATATATATATATATATATTATATATGTATGAATTATATATATATGAGTATATANATATGAGTATATACATCATATATGTATATATTATATATATATGAGTATATATATTATTATGTATATATGAGTAACCAGAGTTAGAATACGACAGTTTTTATGGAAACGGGAAAAATTCCTCAATGAAGATAAATTTGCTTCTAGAAGAAACAATTTGCTTAAAAACATTTACAAGGCGACTAACTTTGAAATGTTTCACGCTACTCGTTAATGCAGCAATTTAGCTTAAAAATCTATCTTCATAGCTAGTCGTACAGCGTAAATGAAACAAAGAATCACAACGAATCTAATGTGATTAAGCCTATATTTTCTATTCAATAATGTCATTTTTGAAGTTACCGTCTTAACTTGCGTACTTTCTTAATGCAACTTTGTTTAGAACGTTTTTGTCTTTCGATGCGGATCAGAGTAAAGCATTTTAGCTGTATTTCGTCGGCGTTCTCATGCAATGCCGCAATAGTCTTTACGACGCAGCACGTTACGCTGCCCCACGGCTGGGTGCGTGAGCAGCAGCCGTATCGTAAAACCTTTCGCATTGTGCGGCCGCGGAGCTTGCAAAGGTTGCATGGAAGACGGTCTACGCAGAGCCTGCGTTCTCGATACGACGGTTTCCTTCGGGCCTGTAGAATTCTCCCGGGCTTAAAACGCTGTGAGAGTCCGGGAAATGGATCGCAAATTGTGTTGTGTAATTCGTCGAGACTCAATTTTGATTCGGCGAGAGGTCGAATTTTCAATGAGGAGTACAGCTGACTTTGTGTGGATATCAGGAGATGTGTGAAGAGCAGGACTAAGCACTCGCGAATGTGTTATCACTGAATACGTTGAGATATTAATTTTTAAAATTTACGTTCATGTAAATGTCAAAACCCTAATCAGTCTTTCCTTATGCATTACATCACAACATTCAATTCTGCCACATTCGTTTTACCAACATTGAGAAATTCGTGACGCTTATTCAATATGCTTATTTACTATGTTATTCAATATGCTTATTCAATAAGCTTATTCAATATGCTTATACAATATGCTTATTTAATATGCTTATTCAATATGCTTATTCAATATGCTTATTCGATATGCTCATTCAATATGCTTATTCAATATGCTTTTTCAGTATGCTTATTTTTCTTCGGAAGCAAAGTTACTAGGTTATTGTTTTTATATTTTAATTCATTGACCTGTCCCTACTTCCAGCACCATGATAAGCTCACTTAAGCATTAAGTTTATCAAAAAGTGACAGTCTCATGAGTTGCGCTTGTTTTTTATCTAAACATGTTTATTAGGGATTATTGATACTATAGGAACTCGCTAACCATTCCAAAGCTTTATTCCTTCATACTACTGTTTACTAGACTGCTCTTTTATTTTTACGGTACTATAAAATTCGTAGACAAAATTTATGATCTGTCAGACTTCCGCATTGAATAAATCGCTATTTTTTCTGGCCGGAGCATTTGTGGTGCAGCCATCTGGAATATTTTATGCGTCACCAGCGACAGTGTCGACGATAACAACAGCTTTTATAAAACAAAAGAAATCGGCCTTGGTGAAGGCTTATAGAGAGCTCAATTCAAACTTTCACGGTAGGGACATCACAACACTAAGATGAACTACGATCAAAAATCATCAAACTACGTCAGTGCAGGCGGCATCACAGCCCCAAACTTCCTCGCTAAATATGCTTCGCAACACGCATTTTGACAAGAGTCTTGCGAGTTTAACCTGTTAATGGGTATTGACATCATGTGACGTCCGCGTGGTTGTTGCATTCACACGGTCGCTGTCGACTGCTCAGACCGTGTACATGCACTGCAGGCCACCTGGGCAGTGACCGTTAACAGGTTAATAAGCATGAAGAGCTCCCCTAACCGTCTTAGCTGAAACAGGAATTGATTGTTATTTTAACAGAAAAATAGGACGCGCGTATCATTTGATAGCATTCGATCACTTCACACGTGCGTTACCAGCCAAGTTAAAGCTACGTAGGAAGAAAATTTAGTGTCTACACCTAATGTCAAAAAGATGTGGCGTTCATTTTGTTGGGTGAACAAGAATTCTCTCAAATTATTGTTCGTGTGTGACTGCTGTTCGTGATCATATGCAATAGGCGAAGTAGGTTGTAAGAGAACATCATGATATTTAGTAAATATTTTTCATCAGTTCAACAGTTGTGATTCAAATTTTTTATAGGTCTAGCAATGGAAGATATGGGTCAAGAGTTTAAAATGAACGAGCTTACAAATCAGTAGATTCAACCAACACTCTTTGCTACCAGCGGAGTAAAAGACAAGAAATGTCAGGTTAGTGACCCAGATTTGTGATAGCTTCACTAAGACACGATTGAAAGGACTTTTTCATAACCGAAATTATTTTCGTTGGCTCCATCGCTCAGAATAAAAGGCTATCGCGCAATCAGCATCATGTGATAATTAAATTTGTATGTTACTGGAATTGGAAAATAATTAATGGATACACTAAGTAACTTACTGCGTGATAAATTGCTGTAAATTATCGTGCAATTTCCAATAATGAAACAAACGCTCCTCTAATTTTCCCAATTTTCAATAAAGTTATGGCTATTGTTCCTGCTATTTTTTCCTGTGTAGCAAATATTATTGCTAATATGTTATCCATATGAATAGCAATATTATCATTACAATCACTTTCCTTTGCCCATATAAATATATATATATAAATTATTATTCTTAATATCATTACACTCACTAGTTGTATTTGTAGTAGTAGTAGCAGCAGTAGTGGTAGTAGTACTAGTAACTCAATGGAATAAACATCATTTTTGATGACAGACCACCACTCTGCCCTTTATTTGTTACTTAAGCAAACAGGTGACGTCCTGGGCTCATATTTATAATAAATTTAACAGTTCTTGGATTTTGTAGCTTTACTGCCCAAGCTTTTCACACGGACACACCTGCACCACCTGCCCCCGATGATTGGTTCTGACGTGACCGCCTGCGCAGCAGAATTGAGAGTTGAAATAAAAAATACAATAATTTTACATCCTTTAATAAAATATTTCGACCCTTTTTCAATTATTCATTCTTAGGTAAATCATACTTTAAAGTTCGTTCCATTAGTTTGCTGCGAAAGGGCAGTGCATTTCTCGGTGAAATCCGTCGGTATTAGTTTAGGAAATTTTATCAAAAACTGTTTGACATTCAAGTAGTTCAACAAATGTCATATGAAACGCATTATTGACTTGAGAAAATGCAGTAGCATTCGCCACGAACGAATGATGTTTCAACAATTTCAACACAGTTCTACATAATCACTTCCCCATGAACACACTACCAAGCCTATTCACATAGGTGCAGTACGCGCCATTCAGCTGAGGCGAATTTTCCATCGATGAGAGTTCTAGGACAACACCGATTTGTAGTCGAGCAAAATTACAAAGTTCTCTTCTATGGCAGGAAATTGGCCCTCTGATTGCCGAACAAGCAGCAGGCAAATGAACTGTAATTTTCATGACCAGAAAATTGATATCCGGGCCATGTCAGCGATCAAAAGAATGCTATTATCACGCAGCCCATTTCATCGAGCACCAGAGTACAACAGTTGGAAAAAATGCCGGGAAATATGTCCGTCCTGACGAACACTGATACGAAAAAATGTAACTCACAACCCATTTGAAATCGACTTCTACGAAGACAAGTAGAACTGAAAATCACATTTAAACTTTTCAAATTTTTACGCTGAGTTTATGGGGAACATTTTCAGCAATGGTCTGATATCTTTGTTAACGTAAACAAGAGGTTCTTGGATTTTAAAGAACTAGCGAGAAGGAAAGCATACCTTCAAAGTATTCCTTACCCTGAGATAAAGCTTGGGCGAACTGTCAGAAACGTTTCTGTATATACAGAATAATGTTAGGTGACTGTATTTTGCTCGTGTGCCAAATATGACTAGTGAATTCTCAAGTTATTGGCGATGATAATTCAACGACTTTCTTGTTCTCTTGCTACTCGTCCTCACTTTGCTGTCTCTTGAAAATTACCTTAGCATGCTGCTAATAAATGACCACGTTGTCCTTAACCTAATATGTTCTAAGGACCCATGAAATTCAACGCAGTGTGTCTTTAACCAATGAACTTCTAGTGATATGTAAAAAAGTTATTTGTGATCAGAAAATTTATACCAATTTTCTTCAAGAAGGTACTAATCGTGCTTATGACACTAATTCCCCATTGAACATACGTTTTTTATCTGGTTGCTGAATTTAATTGATGCTGCGATCAATGAAAAAATTAAAAATCTTTCAGAAATGAAACTGGTAATCTACCGTATGATGTGAATAAAATTTATGATTAAGAATGAGACTTGACATAACAATATAAGTTCACTTCACTCAGATCCGTCCTCATCACTCTCAAAAATTTTATTTTGATGTAGCAGTAAAAACGTCATTTGATGAAGTAGTACAATATCATTTGATGAAGCAATACAAAATCATTGTATGAAGCAGTACAACATCATTTGAAGGAACAGTACAATATCATTTGATTGAGCAGTACTATATCATTTGATGAAGCAGTACAATATCATTAGAGAATGCAGTAAAATATAATTTTATGAAGCAGTACAATATCGAAATGTGTTATTTTTTATTTGAAATGACCCCAAAAACTACACCTGTTTCCAACTCACACAGCTTCACAGCGGCCACCAATACAAGCCAAGGAAAGAGTCGGTCGAATCATGACAGTGCGAGGTAAGTTGTTGAGTTGGAACACCAACTGGGACTTATTAGTTTATTGCCCAGTTTTCAGACTTTTCAACAAGGTGCGTATTTAAGAAAGCCACGAATAGAAGTTTTTCAGATGGAAAATGAGAAATTACTGCTTGACAAAGCTGTTATATCATTTCATTATTGTCTTTTCTGAATAATGAAAAATAACACATTTATGTATAAAAGGTGCGTGAAACTATACATTGGTAGCCTAAATATCCTCCCCTTATTTTCAGAACAATTGCGTCTAATCCTTGATGCAGGCACACCAATTATTTTATGAACGTATAATAACACATCATTTTTTGCTTGCTTAGTTGATCTCTTCGGGCCTTGCGTGAACATTTGTAAGACAATATTGCTGTAAGCCGCGCTGGTAAGCAGCGGTGTCGCTAATAGGGTACGGAACATCATGCCGAAGATGAATTTAATCAAAAGGAAATTGAATGGTCTTTCGATAGATGAAGAAGTGACGGTGCTTTGGTGAACACAGTTTGGTCTCGAATAGTTTAATTTGAAAAGAAACGACGAGGGACATTTTTGACTCTTTACACGCTTCAATGAGAAAGTTCCACTCATTTTATTCAGTCTAAGAATAAATGTAGCGAGTCCTGCCATTTTTGACGAGGTGCATGTACTTGCACTGAAAAAATTCAAAACGCTGCACATGGAAGTTGTCATAACAAGGCAATTTCACCCGCACTGCAGAGCTAAGCTGACGATACGCGAGATGAACGGTAATTTGTTAAGAATTTTACGCTGAACAGTTAGGTCCCTCTAATGGGGCTTGGCCATGGCAGGCGAGTTAATTATAATTTTGCCCCATTAATCTTCCCAAAAATGCCAGTGACAAATGCACTAGTCAAATCTTGCAGAATAGTTTTTCTGTGTTAGATTAACGGAGACATTGGAGTACTGATTTTTGTGACGTCAAATACCGATTGAATTTTGAAAGTGTTCGATGATTTTACTGCATCAAGCCATCGAAAGTGCAAAATTATAAATAATCATGCATAATAGCATGAAAAAGTTTCCCAGAACTGACGATTACTCCCAAATATTTGGACTATACCTTAACAATAGAGATGAAATAAATAAAGTATATTTAAATGACAAGTTTCCTAATGCTGCGCTCCCTTAATTTCTTGCTTTGGCAGGAGAATGTAAAATGAATTTTAAAAAGGAGGCTTACTCTTCTTATTACGAACGATGCTTGCATTACGTTTTGAGAGCGATACTTACGTAGTGTTTTGACAGCGATACTTACTTTGCGTTTTAAAAGGGATACTTACATAACGTTTCGAGAGCGATGCCTAAATTACGTTTTGAGAATGACGCTGACAATATGATAATTATCATATTGTCAGCGTCATTACTAAAGAAATAAAAAATTGGACTAATTATTATTAGTCCAATTTTAGACCAAATGGGGAACGAACGTGCTTATTCTGGACGTTTCCAGTGAGGTGGAAAATGAAATTATTTTAAGAGGAATTTCTCTTGCACAATGCGAAGGAATGTATCGCTCGTTGGTCATTCTATTTTTATTTTGCTCGCGTGAATCGAGCTTCTCTTCAGATGAAACGAGTAAATTTCCCTCCACTCCCACAAAGGGGCGAAGAGCATCTGTTTTCCCTTAAAATCAACCATTCGAATTGCTCCTTTTCGCCGTATCAAAAACTTCGCTAGTGAATGAAAACTACATGGACGATTAATACTTCGTTCAGAAGAGATCGTTTTTACTGAGCCAAGAAAATCCGATTACACAAATTGAATTGCCCGATAAACTTGGCCGAATTTTGTCTATCAAATCCCCAGATTTCGTTTGGAGATCGGTCAAAGTGGATGAGCCAGGCGCAGCTTCACGGACGCTATTTGGGAAACCCATCATCAATTTAACCGCTCAACCGAACAACTTTGTGTAAATTTAAAATGTCACAGTTATGATTTTGAGTCCCTCACTTTTCAAACCATGCACATATGCAGGGATACCTCGGCCACTGAAGGAGGATTGATATTAGTGCTGTATTCAAATGACGCTGCAAATGAACGGCTGGCGCTGTGTACTTCATTATGAGTACAGAGATTAGGGAGTACAAAGATTAAAGTAAAGAAATTAGAGAATGCAGAGATTAGAGAATAAAGAGATTACAGATTACAGAGATTAAAGAGTACGGAGATTATAGTACAGAAATGAGAGAATACAGAGATTAGAAAGTATGGAGATTTGAGAGTACAGAGACTTCATTAATTAGCTGTTTTCATGAGATAGGTATGATAGATTGGACACATTGTGAGAGTACTGGATCGAGATGAATTAAAGTAATTCTAATTCTGATACTAAATTGTTTTTCTTCGTGATTGAGATGGTCTTCCCATTCGATGAAGATCAGCTAATCTTTGCACAGGGAGAAAAATATTTTGGTACATTCATGAAACGTTTATAATATTACTGCCGATGAAACAAGTTCAAGGTGCATCCATCATATCAAAATGCTGTCTAATAATTTCCAGCTCATAATATCCGTTATCATGAAAAAGTGGATAACAAAAATCAATCTAGAGTACACAAATATGAGTTCTTGAGCTAGAATAATAATCTCAGATGAGATAAGTGGGTCTCATTTATTTACTACAGAGCGTGTTTACATCTGCAGGCAGCCATAGCAAGGCAGCATTGGAGACAGCATTGTCCCATATGGATTCACGGAAAAAAGAACCTGATGACACGAGCAGCCATGTGTTTCCTTTGCGGCATCGTTCCTTGAATAAGCGAGGCGGAATCTATAGAAACGATTGCTGCTGGAAAGCTCGAGAGAATGAGCCCATACAGTGGACAGATCTTTTACATGAAGAATATCTGAAGATTCTCTCGCGGGCGGTAAAAATTTTGCACGCGTACTTATGTATGTTCCTGAACAGACTAACAGTGATAGCAACGCAAATGTAAGGCATGCTTCCGCTCCATCTATACATACTTCCATTTAATTTGTTCTAACTTTCTCTCAACTGTTTTATAATTTCTGTAAGTTACGAACAAGTTTCCAATAGAAAATACTTTCAGATTAAATAGGCACACATATAAACACAGTGGGATGAACATTTATAAAAACGGTAGATCGAGATAACCATTTTATTCATACAATAATCCAAATTCTAATAACACACGTGTCAAATTCTCCAAAACTTATTACGCGATTGCCCATTCGTGTAAATTTAGTTGATTGAGTGTTTTTTTAACGAAAAAATGTATTGTACCGAAAAAATTGATTCCTGTATGCTAGATACCTGCTGTGCCCATTTCACTCGCAAAGTTTTAATTTCGCTCCCTTGAAAACGGGTTGTGTAAAACGACTCAAAAGCTCGGGAAAATAAAACTTATCTCAGAAGAAGTTCTCCAAATCATCTTTAAAAAAAATAAACACCCCTATACCGTACAAAGACCGCTCCCACGGCTAAATATAAATATCGCACAGTAAAAGCATTTAGCGCGAATAATTTTTAGTTTTGAAGAATCGATACTTGTTGAAGATTCGTTTCAATATTTAAAACATAAAATTAACAATCTCAAAGATTTTATCGACAAAAACTTATCTGAGCAGAATACTGAAGAACTTTCAGTTCACAATTTTTGAGTTTAAAAATTTAGGAATATTATTTCACCCGTTCTATTCATAGTCAATCAAGTTCTACGATACAAACATATTCATCTCTCAAAAATGATTCTTATTTGCACTTATGGAACATGGAACAAACTAAAAATTTCCCTCTAAATATTCTACTTAGATGGACACAAAAACGTTCAATGAAAATCGAATGAGAGTAGGACGGGGCTGTGCTCGTTTTTCACGACACGAGTGAGCGCTTCATCGAGGGAAAAAATTGCTGAAATTATTTTACCACAGCCGAATTTCAGTTTGTTCCTACACTGGGGTATAAGAAGTAGCTAAGAGACGTTGATTTTTAACGTTACAAGGATATGCAATGACAGTGTGCAGTTATGTTGTGACACTCAGCTCGATGAAGTGGGAGTGATAACTCTATTTGCAGTAAAACATTCGCAGCATGACGTTTGAAAGACTTTCGGCTCAAAATCTTCATCATCATAAGTGTCATCCATGGATATGCTCGTCCTCTGCTAAAGATCGTGATCGTTTTTCATTATTCTTCATTTGTTCGAAAAATGCTAGTTTTTATCAATAACTGTTCTCACAATTCATCTAAATTATTCTCTTGCCCAGTGTTCCTTAATTCCATATTAGGAAATGACCCTCAAGAAGTTCATGAACCCACAGAGTAAACTCGCTCACACTTGCGAATAGAATTTGAAACCGGGACACGGAATTACACATGCGCGTGTGATGGGACAAAAAATGAATACACTGTCCAAGAAACAATGAAAAATTTTCATGACGCCTGGTACGAGCTCAGCCGCTTATTGAAGACCTGTCTTTGTGCAAAAAGGAGCTTAACGCTTCCAGATGGAGGTAAAATAGTGAGAAGAACACAAGATCGTAAGCGAAGAGCCCCTTTGCAGGGCAAGATGCCCGAACTGTTTCTCTTATATTTACTTCGAAAAAGGATTTAGGGGTCTTAGATGAGAAGCTCATGACTGCTGCTTTGCAAATACCCTCTCTCAGGTACCTAAGTCGCTGTAGAGAGTTCTGTAAAGCTTGGCTTAATCCAACATAATGTTTGGAATTTTATCATCTGAAATATAGGCATGAATTTTTTGCAAAATAGCCGTTTCGGGATATCCTCAATTACCCACGCGTAACTCGATCATGGAAACGGAAAACACATACTTACTCACTCGTAATATGAAAATAAACCAATGCTACGAATTACGAAAGAAAAGCATCTGTGACTTTCTCGATGGCATAGAGGCTTATATAAAGCAATCTTACCAAGAGCACCGCAGCAACTTTCACTTAAGGCTTTTGATGAATTGACAAATGATTTCCAATATCGGCATGAGGCTTCATCTTCGGTATAGTATTTACAGATTTGGCATTTTCGTACAAAATGTGGGGATTAACCCAGGCACTCGAGGCACTCGCTGCTAGAGAGTCCAGAAGATCGATGGTGAAGGCAAGGATGAAGGAGCGTCGAGAGACATATTGCGGACGTCGAGTGCGCCCACATCCTAATAATATATCGAGAAAAATTGATGCCTTTGTTCGTGTCTACGACAGAGAAAAACCTAATTCATAGAGTTTGAAACTGTTCCTTTAGTAAAACGTGGCACGAAATATGTAGCCATTCAAAATCTAAGCTTCTACATAGAAATCCATTCTTGTGAAAAATATAAATTACGATTACAATTTACAATTTTACAGTTTTACGCTCGAATTGAAGTTTTTAAGACTGGAAATTATAAAAACGATTCAGGTTTCGGTAGTCATTGGATTGTGTAAGCCGAATTATAATTTTATTTCTGTAAAAAATAAAAAAGGTAAGTTATAATTGAAAGTTGCTAAATAAAAGTGAACACCATTTCGGTTTCATTTCACTGAGCGAAATGTGAAAAGTTTCTGGTATTTGCCTCTCTGCGAATCACGTAAAACATTTTCGTTTCAAGCCTGTCGAAGAACTATTTCCTTTGCATTTCCTGTTAAAAGATGTATCCTCTCTATGTTTCGCAGTTTTTGCTGCAAATGATGTATACGCAGCATGTATTAATTACGAGTAGCTTACGTGAGCACAAAGTGGTCCTTCTAGATTCCAAATTTAGTGAGTGTAGGATAAAATCTATGATTTTTCAGGACACACATCGAAAAAAGGGGGAGTAAGCGATAAGTTCATTTCGAATTGTATAGCAACTGTAGCCAAAAAAGGAGTTCACAACGATATTTGAGTCAAGCCATGGAATATTTTAATTCCTGCTATATTTTTTGGGCAGTTTATACACTCATGATCTACGTGAAGCGCGTACAAACGTCTTAAAGTCATCTGGAGGCTCATGACGCTGTGCCATGAAAGTCACCAGTGTTCACAGTGAATTTGAGTCTGGTTCCCCACCGACTCGAACAAGGCCTCGTTACCTCAATGGACGGCATTAAGCTCTCGAAAACATGCAACCGACGAGCATTAAGCGGAGACTGAATCGTGACTAAATTAAGGCCCTTGAAATTCTCCCAAACTTTTGGAATACATCATTAGCCGATTCTTGGGTGCTCAATCCTCGGAGATAAACTTCTAACTTTCTACGTTAAATTTTCAAGCTCCTCAAGAAACAAGCTCTGACAACGAATCAAAGTTTGAATTTACGTCGACTTAAGAATGAAATCCTATGTAGTTCTTATCAAGTTGACTCAAGCCCAGTCGTTCTGCAAAACTGGGATTAAGTTTGAAAAATTGGCCACAGTTACGGCGACAGCGGGAATGTTTATTTCCGAGACGCAGGCTCTAGAAGTACTATCATTCAAAATAAGAAGTGAGGGATTTTCAATCTTATTTTAGCAAAAATCAAAAAATACTCGCAGTTGTCCAAAATACAGTGTATCACATTTTCTTGGAAGTTGAAAAAGACGAAGAATTAGTTTTGTTTCTATTTCATTCTGATATAAGAATGGAACCCATAGAAGAGCTGAAAAATTCAAGAAGCTTCAGTATCAAAAAGACACCCACATTCCATGTGTCCTCTATGACCTTTCGTAAACACTGTAAGGTTAACAGACATTGATCGCCCCTTAAATTATTGGTCTAACGAGATCGAAGTTAAAAATTGGCCAAAAAAAATCGAAAACAGATATTTTTCGACTATAGAGCAAGTAATTCGAGGTAGTACATTTGAAGGTTACGGCGTGATGGGTGCGAATAATGAGAAGGTAGGCTGCGCCAAAGAAAGTTGAGCCATGTTTCATCGTTCAGTAATGAATTATTTACTTGTTTTAAAAAATAAAATCGGAAATGCCGCACAAGCTAAAAGTTGTACGATATTATTGAAAAGGAAAATTCGAATTTCGAACAATAGATATTACATGCTGTAAGAATGTTTCAGCATTCATACCGTTTTGATAAAAAACATAATTTTCTTTTGCCAACATAAATTGCCAAGTCCCCCTCATAGCCCTTTCATAATCGGGTCATGCATTAATTATTTACTTTGCATTTGAGACAGACTTGTCACGGTAGCTGGCCACCAAAACCAACACAAATGCAAATAACCACTCCCTGAGAGCGCTGTGAAAGAAGAACATCCTGAAATTCCATGACTGAAGGTCTTCCGTCCGGTCATCCAGAGGTCCCTCTTTGAGGAGGCCAGATCCTCCTCAAAAGACAGCCACAATTGCGGCGGTTTGCGGCTTGCGATGGCGGTTGCACAGCCACGTAGGCGCTCTGCCAGAACCGGAGACTGGTTACTCGGACTGGTTTCACCAACTGTGAAATGTTCCTGCAAAATCGTGAAATTTAAAATTCAGTTTAATGGGCTTCTTTTGAGATACGAATAAACCGAAACATGTGAGAAAAAATTGAATTTTTTATTTTATGACGTTTCCTGTAAGGTAATATGATACTAAGTAATGGTGAAAATGAAATCAGTTTGGAAACATACTTTGTATATCCTCCAATGCTAAAAATTTAATATTTTAAATTGTACGCCTAAGTTTTCTCCCAGTATCTTTGATGTTTTAATTTGATTATGACAAAATAGAAGCTCACCTGAGACAAAAAAAATGCTCTACTGCATATCTATAGTATTTGAAGTTAATTCCCGAGCTACAACTTGACTTTTCAAACTCTTCACATAAAATACCATACTCTAAAAGGGAAATGTAATGCACGGGTTTGCCGAAAATGAATCAATTTATTTACTAAATCTTCAAGAATTTTGCATAAGTTCAAAATGTAAAATTGCGTCGAAATAATGTATAACACAGACCTGAACTAATACGACTGGCAGCCAAAATTAGGGACATTGAGTTACGAAGCTTTCAGTGAGCCTGAATATTTGCTCTCAAGAGACTCACGAATTCCGAGGAAATGAATATTTTTCATTCATTCTCCGATTGAATCATTTTAGATCATCAGCCGCGTTGTGATAAGGAAACTCAACTCATCTATTGCTAATTTCGATATCTAATAAGCCAAGCAGCCCGATTGCAGGTCAGAAAATCCATGAACACTATTACTTAGCAAGGAAAATATTACTATAATATATATATATATATACTTGTACTTATTTAAAAACTTGCAAGTGCTTCCAAATTAACACATAGAAAATATTCACACATGCATAGGAACCAACAGAAACTGCTCGAGTTGACGACCAAATATTTTCATCTCTTAAATTATTTATTTTCTTTAACACTGAACAATAGAACAGACCGCCGACTTTCACACATGCAAACTGACACAATTAAATGACAACGATTATTGGATTGGTCATGCTTGTGATTCAAATTGAGGGATTTTAAACTTTTTCGTTCAACTGGTGTATTATTTTAATCACTACGAAATTGTTTTACTATTACCCGAAAAACATTTTTTTGAGAGAAAAGTTGAATAAGCTGGAGTGGTTTGTGTTCTATGTGTAGCAATCGACCACACAACTAGTGAATAAGCAAACTTTCTGACATAAAATAATTTATCTTTCCCAAAAATAAAATTTACTTCTCAACAATCTGGAAATACTTTTACAGACATTGTTAGTCATAGATACGCGTGTTGAACTCAACGGTGGACTTGTTGAAGGAGACTTAGATTAAAAACATTATAGGACACAATTTTTGTCACTGAAGCTTGATTTTTTCAGACGCAGTTCTCTACTGTCAATTCCATCTGCAGTTTTGTCTTCAAGGTACCCAGTGATGTGAAAGGATCGCGTGAGAACGTCCTCTAAAATATGGACCAGAGAAGCAAAACCTGCTGGCTGAGATAGAGACTTCTTGAGGACCATGCATTCTTCCCTATGAACGACGGAATGCTTCTATGGTTCCAGCCGTACCTATTTTTAATGACAAAATTACCTTTGCAATAACGCTACACTGCAGCGAGAAAAACACGCTGCAGCCTGATGTATACGGGGCATAAGGCTGTGTTCAACTTCGTACAAAAAACTAGCAGTAACTTTACGAAACAGGACGATTTAGTTTTCTGAGGCGTTAGAGGGTTTAACTCAAGAAAAAATCTAGCTGTAAAAATATAACTGAGAAAGGAATGTGCTTTAATTCTACGAGAATGACTTCATAGCTAATTCAGAAATTCGTAACATAAGTGGTCATTTTGGAAAACTGGAATGGTATTGTATTTATGTATAACTTACCTTTGCCTAACAACCGTCAAATTTATAATATTACTTTGAAGTATCCCTTACAGAAGATTTGGTATCCTTGATTTTGAGTCTCCATACAAAATATAGTTCGATATATAAAGTAAATCGATAAATCTTCAGAATAAAGTTTCAGAAGCAGTAGGCAATACAGGCCACCAAGATCGAAAATTTCCTACCAAGGGACTTCGTTAATCCCACACCTCGATACAAAATTTTCTCAAGGTTTCGGAGTCTTGGCTTGGCAAAATTGAATTCCCCACATACATTTTTTCATTTATTGGAAGTGTAAGCAGCCTAACGCTAGTATTGTCAATGCGATTAGGAACTCGTGACTAAATCGGTTTAGCGAACACCGACAAAATTCAAAGTATCCTTATGAAATAGACCAAAGTTATTTCCAGCCCCGAGCTGGCGTTTGGACGCATTTTATTGCTGAGTTCCGCGCTTGCCCTGCACAAACACGGTCTATTGACCGCTGCCTCGAAAGAAAGCCAGAGCAGTGAAGTTCATTTTGCGCTATTTGGGTACCGATGTTTCTAGGGAGGAAGAGTGTTTACCAACACCTCCATACAGGGCTGCCGGGCTGGATGTGGGAAGAATTCTCAAAACTTACACTTACTTTCGTTGATTTTTTGCGGTTCTTTGAAGCATGGATCGATCGAGGAAGTTTTGCTTCCTGTGGAAGAACTCTTCAATTGCAGTACCTGCAAGTCACGGGAGGGGGCTCGACCCAAAAACCTTATACCTTGTGGTTAAGGCATTTCATAGTCAACCCCAAGCCTGAAAATAATTAAGTTCTATACCGAATAGATTGCGTAACCTGAATAAAAAAAATTACTTCAACCTTTACCTAGGATCATTTTTTAATTAAACTTGAAGAAGATTCATGCTTTAGAAAATAAATTATCAAATTTTGCCAGTATCAGGATATCGATTTCTTGATGATGGAGTTAAATATCAAACAGCTCTGCCACGTAGTCCCAATTGGCTTGATGAGTTCAAGCGCTTAGAAAAGTTATTAGTGAAACCTTTACCCGGAAGAACATCTTCAGGAATGTCATTGCTCGTACACGAGAAGCATTTAAGATATGCGTATTAATGGAGTTTACGTTTAATATTCAACACGTTTCTTTCCGCGCTTGAGTAATTTAAGATATTCTTTTTCTGCTAATTTGATTTACCGATTCAAATTTACCGACATGCGCACTTTCGTCACGTACGTAAACGAATGTGAATAAACTTGTATAAGTCGTCGAATAATATTAGCTGAATTTAAAAAAGCTCTAGTTCTACATATGCGACGCCATAGGTTTGAACAGAAACGTAATGGAAAATGCAAGAACGAATGTTAAGTGCAATGGAAGGTAATATTTCAGTTAAAAACGAAAGCGTTTAAGATATTTTTCAATTTTAAACTTACATTTAGAACCATTTCTGAAATCTCAACTTCACTTGTGAATGTTCATACGAGGTGCACCGCTACATCCCTTTTATGCATAGCGAGAGCAAGTTACTTTATTCATTAATGTATGTAAGGAAACACGGAATCTCATAGACGAAGTGAATGCCAACTTCTATCATAACTGTCAGAGTTTCTACTACAAGATCAGGAAGAAACAAAATCAAACAAATCACTCATTACATTTCTTCCCTGACCACCTGGTTTTCCAATGCACGTTATATCTCGGTAGTAGTTCACTCCTCACAACTGCTAACGAAGAGTTATATGCATGCGAAAAGTTTAGTTCTGACTGCAATTGTAATTTTCCAACCAGCACCAAAATTGAGTTCTCGATTGTAACATTTCCAAGAACGCAAGTTGTCGCGCTTCTTCGCTCAAAAGTGAGCTGGGAGAGTTTCAACCGAAATATGGATATTGCTATTCAGCTTTTATAATTGCAATAC